>JBAIZZ010000248.1:0-114751 GCA_037355905.1 Heliconius aoede | reverse complement strand
AAGACCACTCCTGTAGCCCTTATAGCCATAGAGAACACGACCATGAATAATTACTCGACGACGTTAATAATATTGCATTATCATCATTTATAAAACTAATATTGCTATAGTTATAAATTGTTCTTATGTAATTGTTGCGAGGTCTACATGAGAGATGAACAACCAAAGAAGTTATAAAGAAATAATAAAAATGTTATGATAACTACGCGTTCTTTTTTTTCTTTAATTACCTCTAATCATTGATACATATATTAATGTGTTAAGTATTGCTATATATATCCAGGAATGAAGCCATTTTTTAGCTTCTTCAAAAGAATGGAAGTGCGCTATCGGCCGAAACAAGTGGTAATCGGAGGGGGCTATGTCCGGTGAATACGGCGGGTGGGGTTGAACTTCCCATTAAAGTGATTCCAGGTAAGTTTTCACTGGTTTTGCCACATGTGGCCGAGCGTTATCATGTAATAAATTCACTTTGTCGTGTCTCTGCTCGTATAGTGGCCGTTTTTCTTTCAGAGCGCGACTCAAACGCATCAACTGAAGTCGATAGCGAGCTCCCATGATAGTTTCGTTTGGTTTAAGCAGCTCATAATAAATTACGCCCTGCTGATCCCACCAAATGTAGAGAAGAATCTTAGAACCATGGATATTTGGCGCTGCGCTACGACGGCCTCTAATATTTTTTTTTAGTTTAACGATGTATCCCGCACATAGCAGGTTAGGCGGCAACTGGGAACCGAACAAACAACCACCGTGATCAAACGTTGTCGTACAACACTACGACGACCTCCAATGTAAAATACCAAACTATTTCAATAATCCATACTTGAAATTTATTTTGTATTCCAATATCCAATCGCAATCTCTCTAAAATATTATGGTGGTGTCCGCCGGGTGGTGTCCGCCAGGTAGTGTTCTGGCGCGTCCCGTTTGTGCATTGACACGAAAAATAACAATTACCGTCGAGTTCACGTCCATTTCCGAAGCAAGCTGACGCCGCTGATTGCATCTGCATTGATGTTTGGGATGATTCTCGATCGGATACAGTGCCTACGGTTAATGGTAGAAATATAATTTCGATAAAAAATATTTTACGAGAAGTTATTCGATCTTTTATAGTTGTTTCACGCTTTATCCCGCATATAACAAGGCAGAGAGGGAAAGGTATACTCTGTTTCCTATTGATTGCTTTACTTTTATTACATGACTTATATACATTTTACATTTTTAAATATATTCTTGTAAAAAAAAACTTTTAAAAATATAAAACAAATATAAACACTTCCGAAGGTGAGACAAGGGTCCAAGCCATCGGTGGCTAGGTTCCAGAGAGAGAAACCTCCTCACAATACGTGCTGTCTCAAGTAAAACTGCCTTCTGTATCCGGTTCTTGACCCAACAGCTAAGCGACAATCTCTTTAGATGTTGGTCGAGGATTTTCTTTTTTTTTTTTTTTTTTTATGGAAGAGGACAAGGCAAACGAGCGTTCGGGTCACCTGATGGTAAGTGATCACCGCCGCCTACGACCCCCTGCAACACCAGAGGAGCTACAGGTGCGTTGCCGGCCTTGGTGGAGGATGTTGGGCGCCGGGGCCCGGCATTACCTAACGTAAAAAATAATTTTTTGTAATAGATTGTATTTGTAATACATTGTACATTGTTGAACTTGTTTTGTGGCCAGTTGTGGCGAGAGTTTGACTGTAAACGTGACAGGTTGTGGGTTCCATTCCCGATCGTAGAAGTGAAATATTTAATATTTTCATTTATTCGAACTGGTGTTGAGGCAATAGCGCGACGTTGCACTCCACCTCTCGTTATATCTGCCTATTCGTACCTTGGTTAGTGCGGGATACAGCGTGACTCTAAAAATACCAGACTGTTATTTTAATTACTTTTCCGTTAGCTATTGTGCATAAATAAAGGCTGTTGAAGTTTGAGTGAAGGCTCGATGATTCGTTTTTTACAGAGGCTGCGTGTTCGAAGTGCTCGTAATAGCGTAGTATTCAATTTACACTTCGTCGCCCGCGCAACGCGTTACTGGCGGGCCGCCAAGTATATAAGTAATAAGTAGTAAGGATATATGCCAGCATATTATGTAAAAATATCGAATTTATGTATTACATATATGTAATATATAAATTCGTTATATATATATATATATATATATATATGTATATCAATCCACATCTGAGAATCGGTCAGGCACTGCGCTATGAAGGAGATTAAAGTGACATATTCTGTCAATTTTCTAGTGTATTTTGTTTCTGTCACGATTTTCTACGTAATGTACAAAATCGTGCCAGAGATATATAAGTTATCCATTTCAAAGTTATCGTGAAATTTAATCGTAAAATTTATGGAACATTTGAACTGTATAATTTTGTTTACGTTCGATGTCCGCTCATACTCTCATATGCTAAAATCTACACCTAATGACTCAAATGGCGACTAATTATCATTAATTAAACACGCACCTGTACTAATATTAGACAGCTGAAGTACAACACTGCGACAGGGACACGGACTACAGCGAACTGTTGTTATGTAAGTATATACTACGCTTTACGTCTTCTTGTTCAGACCGTATCTAAAGTGGGTACATATTTCAGATAAATGTTGATATTTTTAAAACGTAAATTCACTGAGTACAATTTAGAGCGTCGTTGAGTTACTCGTACTGTCTTAAAAATTCTGTGAAAAGTAGGGAACGCCCTCCCTCTGCCATTGATGTGGCGCGGGATAAGGCGTGAAACTTCAATACACAGGTTCAATACATTGTTTGAAACGTTTAAGTAATCACTAAAAAAGTGTGAATAAACGCTATCGTCGATCGCTTTACAGATGTTATCAGCTTCGGAGCTCGGGTGAGTCGCGCACAGCCGACCGACGCGCTGCACTGTGTGTGTGTGTATAAACAAAATTTCTATAGAATTCAATATTATTGAATGTTATTAAAAGCAACCTTTATTTTTAATTTCTTTCAATCTTTTCTTTCAATTTTCTTTCAATTCTTCTTTATTTGCAATTGCATTAATTTTCCCTATTCCGCAATTTAATCTGCCTAATTATATGTAAAAGTCTGTCATAAAAATAGTTTTATAATTCATAAATTTCGTATTCACTTTGACGTAACACATTAACTCCTTGAATACAGCACATTGTTTGTGTCATTTCGAGCGTGCAATTATTATTATGTCGTATAAAAACCTTATTTATTTCGATTTCATCACTGAACACTCCATTTATTTTATTCCATTGAGTTTGTTAAATGGAAAATAACAAAGTTCTATTGAAAAAAAAAACATACTTATTAAATCATAACTATGAATCGAATAGCAAATACAACCGTCAATTCCTGTAAACGAGTCCCTGGCTCCTGAAATCCCGGGATAATCTGCAAAATGGTGAAGTACCGGTGTCGCAGCCTCAGAACAACGGGCCGCTGAAGTGACGTCACTCTACAGTAGTCTACATGAGTCACACAGGGCCAAAGACCAGAAACGCGTCGGTTGTTTATTCGATTCCCAATCAAAACACGATTACATAGATTTTTATTTCCTCGGTCTGGTAGATAAAATGCGGCGGAAATGGAAAGGCGTAACACTAAACAGAAACAGAGGACAGTGGACGGAGGTGCGTCCACTGTCCTCGGTCCGCAATTGTATTTATTTACATAGAACTATGCCATATTTAGTTATACCATTTCCGAGGCTTCGGCTCTCGTGAAGCGGGCTGAGGCCGCCGTTAACACGCAACGCTAATGGCTTTCCGATATAAATATTATTTGCGATCCTCGCCGGCCTCGACGTAACCACCCTTGTACTGGACCCTGTCATTCCAGCGCCTCATTGTTTATGTAAAAGGTGGAAAACGGTTAAATAAAACAACGTCTTTGTAATTAAACTTTTTTGTTGTTAATGTGGATTACACTGTAATAGTAAAATAACAACTTTAACTATCAACTTATAGTTTCACGTTTGTTAATATTTAAATAAATTGAATCTTTAGCAGATCTTACATCATTAAATTAGTATTACTTTATTTACAAAAGCAAATCGTTTATTATTAAAGATAGATTTATTTTCTTCACCTAAGAGCGGTTGAATAAAAGTTTTTTTTAAAGAAAGATTCACAATTATGTTGTTTTTAATTTTTAGCTATCGCTGGCTAGGTTTCTCATCCTGTTGATCTCATTCAACGCATCATTGTTGTAAGGTTATTTGCTGTTTAATTTCGATCAGTCCAGCCCTTCAATAAGGAGACCTTGGACTTAGATTTTTAAATTAGTAGTCTACAAACTAACCTTGTATACGAAATTTCAGAGCAGTCGAAAGATATTTATCTCAAAATTGAGTTTGAAAATGCTACCCATACCTACATACAACTACATATCTTGCAAGTTGAATAAAAGCTTTTAATAAATAGCTTCACACTCTATCCCGCATATAGCAGGGAAAACAGAGGGAACTTGATGACAAGGCAATCCACGTAACCCATAATTTTCATGATAAATTGCGGAAATCAACGCCGCGCGTTGCCCCATTACAACGAGTAATAAAAATATTAATTCCTTTGATTGGACGAACCCATAACCATCGTGTTACAGTCTGATGCTATTTGACTATAACATGACAGATTTTTTTTTTTTAAAAACTATGATTATATTTGTATTATAAGACAATGTTTACTATTTTGAAAATTGATTTGTATTCATTATTAGATAAAATAAAATAAAGATGATATTATTTTCTGTGGAAAAAACAAGGCAAACGAGCGTACAGGTCACCTGATGGTAAGTGATCTTCGCCGTCCACACAGTGTGGATGATATTTGAGCTTATGACGTACTGTGTGGTTCCTAAGATATAAGTACTTTTGTGTCTTTGTTCTTAAATTTTCAATACATATTTCTTATTGCTGTGTACTCGGAGACCAGCATTTCATCATATGTCGTTAACATTAGTAAAGTAATCTGCTTTCCTTAATAAATATATTATTTTTATTACAACTAGCTTATCAAGCTCGCGTCTTGTACACTGTGCGGGCTCCATCGTATATCTAGAAGATACTACAGACTGACGAGTTGTCTAGCTCAATTTGCATTACACCAAAAAACTTCAATTCGCAAGCAACACCGACTTAAGCTACAAGTTTCGAAAGATAATTTGAAGTACTATTGAATGCAGGAAGCACAAAAAAGCTCTTAGAAGTGGTAGCTATAACTACATGTGCAAATAGTGCCATCAGGAATGCATTAGCGCCTGAAAGCCTGTTGAATGCCGCAACGCTGCTCGATCACGTGCGAAAATACTTAAACCAAACATGCACGAGTGCGCTCGGGCGTTTTGTTTCGCAAAAAGTGTTAGGTGAAGTGCCTTTTTTGCATACACTTTGCTATTAAGCGATTTTAGCAACTTCTGTTTTGTAGGGTAGGCAGAGGAAATTTGGGAATTTGGTAAAACCACCAGGCGGTGGCGGTGACGCTGCATTGCGGCATTTGCTTGTATGAATCACGTCATATTTGGTAATACGATCCTCCTCGCACAGCAGTTAAATAGAACGGAAACTGTGCACATATATATTCCTGTTTATATTATAAGCCAATATTTTATTTTTTTTAAATTTTATTTCAAAAAAGAAAAATACGGTTTTAGAAGTTTTTAATAAATTGCTCTATACTTGTATATCCTGCTATGCTGTATATATACTCGTAAAGTAAATGCACACTGCGTATTAATGCATTGAAAAAATTATACAATAATTTATATGGGAAACAAAATTATAGTACAACTAGAAATAGAATTGCAATCTCCACGCCAAAGAGGTAGCTCCTGCTGCACCTGCACTTGCAGCTGCACCTGCACCTGCACCAGTGATGCATAAACTTTAGAATGTAGATTTATTACTTACGTTTTAAAATTCGTTTTAAAATTTTTATAATATCTTGTTTATAAAGCTTTACGCATTTACAGTCGCTTAGAGCTTAAATCTTTACTTAGTGGGAAATCATAATAATTCATTCCCCCAAATAAGCATCGAACCCACAACTATCGCGTCTAGTAAGTCAGACGATGTCCGATGGCATCACGATGACATTTAGGTTACATTGACCTAATATTTAATCAAAACGTGATCGAACCCACAACCCTCGCATGTGCAAGGGGAAAAGTTTTACATTGAAATGATCTTCACGGTTACGTGGTACCGTACTTCACGGTCTATTTAGCCCACGGCCTTCCTCTAATTTACTTTCTATTATTCATATATTTCATGTATTTTTCAACAACTTTAGATAAGAGCACAAGAACAAGGTGGTTTCAGTGCTCCTCTATTAGGGACAATGTGATATTTGGAAACTAGTTATTATTAACTAGCGGCCGCCCGCGGCTGCGCCCGCTGGAATATCATGGTTATTCATTTAATAAATAGAATTGACTGACAGCTATAATGACTTTTAATATGTTTTCTTTATAAGTTTAGTCAACATTACCGTAGTTTATATGTCAGCTACACGCACACACACACACATATACAGCAGGGTAGGCGGAGGGAACCTAATGTTAAGACACTTTGTTCCCCACTTTTTGCCGAATTGTGAAGGCATTGCGTGTTGAGTGGCGGAACTGAACGCCGCGCTTTGCCTCGTATACGAGTGAACGTAATATTTTACTTCCTCGAGTGGGGATCAAACCCACAATGTGATTCATATAGCTAATTATTTATTATAAGTACTTTCTTTTTGCCAGTGTTATATAACTGTCAAATGTGCTGATGTCAGTTAATAATCTAATTGACTCCTTCAGAGGTAACCTTCTTAACTGTTAAGTAATGGATTTGGATAAGTATTCATAATATTCTTTGTAAAATAACTTAACGATTGCATATTAGTTGCTGTACTGTTTTTAAATTTGTTATATTATTAGTTATATATAACATTAATAAATAAGTAGTTATTAGAAAGTACACGTAGACAACATGTTTTAGGCTTTTTTATATAATCTATACAATAATCGATATCCTTAGACAAATCCGAGTCGTACTCATGAAAAGAGAGTTTCGCAGCAATTTCACGAATATAGTATAACTTATTGTGTAACTGTACGCATAGTTACACATACAACAGTAAAACATATTAGAGTACATACGTCGCTATCGTACCTAACTAAGCATGTTGGGTGGTTGACCTCCGGTGCCGAGTCACGTGATGCCTTTTGCAGGTTAATTAGGTGATAACGTTGAAATAATCTACCTTTTAATAGAATAGAATGGTTTAGTTTCCATACTTATATTATAAATTTAAAAGTAATTCTGTCTGTCTGTCAGTGATGCAATTGCGGCCAACCCGCTGATCCAATTGTGATAAATTTAGCTGCTTGAGGATCTTGGAAGGAACATAGGTTACTTTTTTTTCTCATATTTGTAATATTTTCGATATATACTAATATATTAAAATACCTTTCTTCCACGTTAATTACAACCATTACTAAGAAACCTGAAAAATCCTAATATATTCAAAACAATTACAAGATTTTTCTTTGGATTTTGCAGGAATTTTGTTATCTTAAAAAAGGTCACCCAAAATGGGCTTCCTGGACTCTTCCATGGCATACACTGTATCTTTTGAGACACATAAAAACAATGTTTAACAAACATATTGTTTCTACCGATACACTACACATGTACATATTACATATTAAAGGAATATTAAAATGTATACGAAAGGCCGCGATGGCATATGTTGAGCCAATGGTACCATTTTAACATATTTTATTTAATATAAAATTATTCGGCTTATTGTTAATGTGTTTTCTATAATTTGGTATTCACCCTAAACTACCAAAATAAATATAACAGTCACCTTAAGGATTTCATCTAAATTGAGATTATACTTTAATGTACCTTGTAATAAATATTTAAGGAGATATGATTGATTCAAAATGACCGCCCACGACCGATCCAAACGGACAGACGACATTTACGGATTGGAGGTTAAAATTAATTAATTGCGATCGAAGTGTCCTAGAACTAGGTAGCCAGGTTCCCTCTTCCTGCCCTGCTCTGTGCAGGATACAGCGTGAAGCTCACACGGCCCTAAACTATCTAAGTGCGAAGACAAAGCGGGTCGGTTAAACTCGTGGAAGTCAACAAAATCCAACTTACACCTAAACTGTTAGACTGTTTGCAGGCAGCTCTCAAAGTGTGGACTTCGACAACTTCTAGCCGTCCAGTCCAGGGTTCGTCGTGACAAATGCGGGCGCGGATTGGAGTGGTGTCTTAGCCTGTTCATGTCGGTATTTCTTTTGTAATCACTTTGAATAAGTATTTATTATGATTAACATTTTTAAAATGCCACTAAGGAAAGAAAAACATTTTTCGCAAACCCTTTTAGAAACTGTCCATTTGCTGTGACCACTATCCAAAACAAGTCTATAAGTATTTTGTAGCTTGATACGAGCACATGGCTTAGGGGTCAGAACGTTTGGACACTATGCAAGAGGTTCGACTGAATTCGAGACCCACTACGTTTTTTCCATGTACGTTTTTACGTTACTTATATTTTTTACGTATACTTTTTACGTTTTATAAAATAATACTTGATTTTTAATATTTTTCTTTACTATTTGCTGATATATGTATACGAAACTACACTTTCATAAGACCAAGGAAGCACATTATTCACCCTGTGACCTACCACACTATTTTCGGGGCATTACGTGTTGAGTGGCGGAACTCAACGCCGCGCTACTTGGTCCACTGGAAATCCAACCGACAATCATTGCGTTAAATGCCATTGCACCACGATTTTTTATGGTTCTATATAAATATAGTTATAGTTGTTTTGTGATTCTTAAAGAAAATTACTTTTTTAATATAAGATTAGCAAGAACAAATATTTAGAAGTTGTTTCCGTCAGCTTAAAAATTATTTTGACCACCTCTTTGAACCTCTACAACAGTACAATAAATTTAATTCCTAATATAAATATTTTTAAGCTGCCTAAAGCTTGTTGAGGCCGTCATGGCACAGTCGTACAGTATACGACAATAAGTGCGGCGGTTGTGGGTTCAATCTCCACCCTAGGCAAATAAATATTTTTCCCCTGTCTGGTAATAAAGGAAAGCGCGGCGTTGAGTTTTGCCACTCACCCCAGAATATATTAAACTAGACTACATTTTCTCTATCTACCCTGCTACATGCGCCATATAACGAAGAACTGAAAGAATTAACAGACATTCTTTTGCAAAAGGATAAAAAATAATGAAAATCCTTAAAAGAAATAACATAAATAAATAATGATCTGGCAACATTCCTTTTGTTCAGCAACACATAGAGATGACAAAATATTATTTCAGAAAAAAGTTCCCCATTTCTGGCTTACGTTGGGCATTTTCGGAGGAAAATCGGTAATTCCAGTAGACATCCTTTGCGCGGTGTTTTTCACGCGTAACCAGATTCCGGGCTTTTAGAGTAAAAGCTTTTAACCTAAAATGACTCATATTTTTATAAAGTTAAGAGCGAGCGAGATTTATATCCAATAAATAATATTCTTAAGTGACAAGCACGCGCTGCGCTATCAGTGTTCTATATAATGTACAGCCGGGTTTCAGGTTTTTATTTGAAATATATTTATAGTAAGAGTAATTTATATAATTTATATTCTTTTGATATTTTAATCTATGGTCGCGTGATTTTATATCATGCTTTTTTACATCATGCGTTTTTTTATGCATGAATGCTTTTTAGGTGTTTGTACGTCAAAAGGAGAAAACGAAAACCTCATAAGATCACTTGTTGTTGGTTAGGTTAGGTTCACTTGTCAGTCTGTCCATCTGAGGACAGCATTTATCTCGAGATCACATGAGAATGTAAAGCTGAAATTAATATCGAATATAAGTCAGTATATGGTTCCTTTCAGAGCACGGAGAAAATCAATCTTATAGGTCAACGAAGTCAAAAGATACGCGAATTTAAGCATCGTAGTTTGTTTTCCTTAAAGGAAAAGTAAAATTTTCTAATGTATTCCCCATTTAGTAGAGTAGGCAGAGAGAATATAATATAAAGGCACTCTGATCCCTACTTTCCGGCTAATTTTAGAGAGTTAGCGTGTCGAGAGGCGGTACTCCACGCCACGCTTTATCTACCAAAGCAAAAGTATTAAAAACGATTAATTTCCTCAATTGCGGATTAAATTTGAACCATCATATTCCGTAAGACAGAGGCTCTCCTAAACGCCTAAATGAAGCTTTCAAAACGACCGGCAAGTTGAAACAAAGTTGGGAACGTGTAACCACTATAATATAAGTAATTAGGTGCTAGCTTTCACTTGTTTTGTGTAATACTGACTTTTGTTAGCGCAGCCACTATGCGGGATTAAGCGTGAAGGTGTTTTATCAAACATCTTAAATGTAAATATTTTGATCATACAACGGTTCGACGACAGTCGTGGGCATGGCAGGCATGCGGATGTAAAGTGACACTGACTGTTGATCCGATCTCGAGGAAATTATATATTTTCATTTCTTTTTTTATTTCTTTGGTAACAAGGCAAAGCGCAGCGTTGAGTTACGCCACTCTACAATGCCTTCAGAATTCGAGGGGTACGAAAGTGCCTTAACTGGCACGGAGAATTTTAACACAAGGTTTGTTTTTCCTCTGTCTAATACAATTCTGGTGCTTATAGCTATATCGCTAACTTTTCGAAAATGTTCATCCTAATAAGGATCTAAGCCAATTACAAGCATGCTTCGGGATGCGCGTGACTAGAGTCCCTCAGCGCTGAGCTTCTCCTAAATTCTAAGATAGTGGTGCGTTGTTTGTATTTAATGTGGAAAGTTTAACTGATGAATGCAAATTATGATTTAGTGCGAGGCCAGTTGTAGTGCAGGGGCATGAGCGTGCGACTATAAACGCGGGAGGTTGTGGGTTCGATTCTCATTCCAGTAAAAAGGCAAGCGCAGCGTCCAGAATTTGGTGGAACGTGTTAAAGTGAAAAAGCGTGCACTTTAATTTGAGACTTATTCTAAGCGGGTTGTACAAATAAAGAAAACCGTCGTTTAGTTGAGGCGGCCATTTTGTACAGACAACCAGCGTCACCAGAACTGAACTTGTACTCCAACTTTCAGTTCACACTGGAAACTAACTCGACAAGTCAAATATAATTTCGTAAATATACAAACATAAATATATCGATTAAACCTAATCGACTATCACTTTTCGATTAAAATCAACATATAATAGCAGCTTTTACCTACGAGTGTAACAGCAGGTGTCAGCGAGTCCACGAATTATTTCCATACTGATGATATCTTTACATGGAAATGTGTCTATCTATGCCTTATAGAGAACAGGTTTGTTTTATTTTAGTAATGGAAGCTAACACCGCTATTTGCTCGATGTGTATCAAATGAGTATCTAAATGCTTGTTCATTGTGCATTATCTATATATATGTATATATATCTCATATAAAGGAGATATTCCCACTGACTGACGTAAGACGCACGCGCTGCCGTAACCGCTCTGCGTAGAAACGTGAAATTTGGGCAGATTTTTATTTTCGTAATCTCGACATCCACTAAGAAGGGATTTTGAAAAATTCTAAGTAAGTATGGAAAATGTTTCAAATCGTCACCGATTTTTATAATATATATTCGTATAGTTCCTATACGACTATTAGGAAGGAAGGCGTTTTTGAAAATGCAATAGCAAATAATCTTTTATGCCAAATTATAATTCTAAGCAATGCTATTTGGATAAAGCAAATTCAACTTACTTAGGCGTAACACTTAGACGTGGCTTGATAAGAAGGTATGCCGGGTATGTGGTGCGGGTTCCAATTTTACTATATTCTATTTATTATATGTTTTCTAATTTCTATTTAGAATAAAATTGTATCATTTAAGGCGCCAAAATTTGCCGTCGTAGTGGAGAGCCACACGCGTGCGACTGCGAAACGTCACTCACGTTTCCCGTTATGGGCTCGATTCCCATTTGGGGAATTGAAATATAATGTATATTATGTTTCTAATTTCTTCTTTTTAGTAAGGAGGTAAAGCGAGGCGATGAGTTCCTTCAATAATTCAAGATTTCAGTTGAAAGTGGGAAACGGAGTGCCTTATCACTAATTACTCTGACTGCCTACCTCGTTATGTAGGGCATTACATAACGGGGTGGTACATTTCCACGCCTCTTCACCTCTTTCACGATTACGTCTCCTCCAAATCTTAATCAATCTTTTCTTTTATTAAAATTGTTAAACTCGTGCAACGGGAAGAGCAGTAGATTACCAACATGTATAATTTTACTTTTAGCTAGCAGGCAACTTTGATGGAGACCGTGAGCGCGATCTTAATAATTTTTTTTAGGTTATGGGTTTGAAATATTATTCCTTATTTGCTGCACCCGTAAAATGAGCGCAGACGCTTCCACCCTGAACATAGCAGGGTAGGCTATACTCCATTCCATTCGATAATTACCGTTATAATTAAAACTTATAATTCCACTTCAATCCGACCTCTCAACTCTGCGGTAGTGTATATGATGCACTTTTTACAATATATTTAAATTTTATTCGTTGAAATGTTATATTAAATATTTAATTTTAAATGTGTTTTGTATTCTTTTATGGCTTAGACAATGAATATTTCTCTTTAACGTTATAACATATAAAGTAAAAATATGCGTGACCGTAAGAGATACGTAGAAACTGATTGTTTGTGAAGTCTCAAGGGAGTTACAAAGGAGTTACCTAACATATTGCCACTTATTAATTCATGGTAATTTCTTTACTTAAGGTATATTATACAAGGGATAACGTGATCGCTTACGCCAATTGTGCCTCTCTGTCGCTCGCCCCCCGGTCTCGTTTGCACACCGCGAGAGGAGAAACGCGATAACGAACAAACTTATTGTGCTTATTGTCACATCACGTCAAAAAACAAAGGTAAGGATGCAGTATACGTATAAATAGTTTCCCAACTGCCAGCCGCAGTTAATTATCTTATAAGCTTCAATAAGAATTAAAAGCTCCTATCTCTGGAGTACTCGACGTCCCCGCCGTGGACGCTCCCCGTGGACGCAGTGGGGGACAAAGCTCGTTTTAATCACAGAACGACCTAACGAACTACGAATTGAATTACACGGCTTTTGTTTAAAACGTTATTTTGTTAATTACATTGTTTGCGTCTTTTGTTGTGAAACATGGGAATGTGTTTGGAGTTTTTATTCTACGTTAAATACCATTACAAGATTTTTTGTATATTTTATATTATATGAATAGATTTTATAAAAGTATATTTTTTATTATATAAGTAAATTCACGCTGTATCCCGCATAGCAGGGTATCTCTAACCCTCTCTATAAAGGTCGGCGCCTTGTCTTATTTACAGACAATAGATAAAGACAACGTGCGATGTTGAGTTTAGCCCCTAAAAACACAATGTCTCAAAAATTGTTATCGGTAAGTAAGCAACGTAGCGTCTTAACACTAGATTCTCTCTGCTTATCTTCTATGCGAGATACAGTTTAAAGGAAAAAGTCATAAAATAAACAGAACAAAATGAACATAAACTAAAGCGAGCCGAACTGTAGAGAAAAAGATATCTACTAAATAATTAAACTTTCTCGCGTAGAGTAAATGTTAGCGCGCGGGCTGTGTCGGGGGTGTCGGTGGTGTCGGCGGTGTCAGCAGTGTCGGCGACACTCCAGCCAGCTCCGAGTGACTGTATAATTAATAAGCAACTAATTATAGTTGCCAGCTCCGTACTAGTTCACGCTCTCTGCTCTCCGACACTTCGTGTGCGGCGACATCCGACGCTACTACGAACAAGTTGGGAAACTTAGTTTTGTATATAGAGTATCGGAGACAGACGCTCGCAGTTGCTGCCATTTTTAAATTGATGTTTTAAATGTAATAAATATAATAATAACTTTCATTTTAAATTATTTGCCTGTTACAAGTTGATAATATTAATTTTATTTTAACAAAGAAAGAAATAGTGCATGGACATTTAATTGCCGATTCTCTTTATTAGGTTAGGAGTTTAATTTTTTTATTTATTATCAAGTTTTTCATATTTGTATATGAATGTTATTATATAATATGTTATTATACAAATATATATATCTCACAAATAAATCTCTTTTTTAGACGAATCACACTGTGTTGTACTTTTAAATTACTAAATACCAACGTTAAAAGTTCATCTTATATATTTATTAAGTTTGTTTAATTTAAAGCTCTTTTAGATTATATATTATCTCGATAAGTAAGTGTCGGTTATAAATGGTAAGAAAATGTTTAATTTGTTTTAAATTCACGCTTGTAGTAGCAGGTGAGGCTGAGGGGGCGGAGTGTTCAAATTATCCGTTCCTTTTATTATGCCCAAATTTTAAAACAATGGGAGTTTTAAACACGTGTGAATCGAACTCACATCTTTTGCGTTTACAAGCGTATGAGATTCTGCTGCGCTGCATTAGTCTCTTGGTATTTTGTTTGTTAATTGATAATTCTTAGACAAAATTTCATATTACGAAAGTGAGACATTTTAGCCTATTTTTTAAGCTCAACGCATATTCTGTCTACATTAAGTACAGTACATCAAGTAGATATATTTGCAATTTACTTTTGAACCTCCCTTTGAATGAGTAATATTACAAACAAAACAAAATTGCAACATAATTCAATTTCTATTAAAACTTTAATACTTTTCCCATTAAATTTTCTTGAACCAAGGGCCCCATAATATAAATCAAAGATTACACGAAACGGTTTAATCCAACGACCTGCCCGTATCCTGTACTACATCCTGTACCCCACACTGCACACCAGGCAAGATGCCGAGTAGTTAGATTTCCCAGAGGAGCTAATATATGGTGTACGCTCCCCATCGACCCCGGGGGAGGGATCCTACTAGCGTGGTTTAGATGTGGAATATTTTTAATGGTGTCGAATTTTTTTAACAGAGCGAGGAAATAAAAATAATTCAATAATATTCAGGCGATGTGCTGTGCCGGTTCTATGTGCGGGCACACGTCAACTAACTAAATTGAATCTCTATTCACAGGAAAACTAGAACGGTACAACACAAGGGTATGAAAGTGTAATCTAAAATCGACAATCCATACAAAATGAATATCGGCCGGAATAAGCTCGGAGGAGCTTCGGGAGGCGCAGCTTTACAATGGAGATGCGTGATGGATTGGATAGAGCTCACGACCACTTTGTATGCAACCTTCCTAACGGAAATAATATATATTACATTTCTATGATACATCGTTTTTTGTTTTAGCTTTGCTTGTACACTAACTGTAAACAAATTGTTATAAAAAAAGTGCAAATTGTAGGAATTTCTTAATTAGTAAAAAATCACTCTTAATTGTACGTAAATTACTCGCAAACAAACTTATCGACGACGTAAGTTTACTTCATTTTTCTAACAAACTGACTTCGTTATAAAGCATTTCATTATTGTTAAGCGTCGCCTCATGAATGTAGTAAACTAAATAACCGATATAGTGTGGATAAATGGAATCTCTTAAAATTTTCGGTTTTTGGCCCCACTGTGCGTCGCCGTCCCTTCCATTTCCCCCCCTCGTCTCGATGACGTCACGTCGAGGCAAACACTGCTCTTGAGACTAACAACGAATGTATGTGTTATTCATAAGTTCCAACTGTGGTTAAGTGATCGAAAGTGGTTGTGATATCCTCGTTCTCAGAAACTAACCCACAACTCAAAGTCAGAAATGACGCCACTGCGCAATGATGGGCTCTGTGTATACATATATCATGATATTACGTAATTGAAATAGAGTTCCCTAACAGCGATCGGTGCGGCGAAAGGGAACATAACTAGAGGTAATTAGTTGACCGCCATCTGATGCAAACCCACATGTACTCATCTATATATATACACTATATGTATATTTATATAAGTATTTCTCTACATACAGGTTGTACTATATTACATTAGGATAATATAGTATGTATTATGTATTGTTATCAATGGTATTTAAATTATACGAAGTGTCTGGGCGCGGCTGCTTCGAAACTCAAAATTGTTAATAGAAAATCTAAATAATAACCGCCTTTTATGCAGTACAGCCACAAGCCCCTCAAAACTGTCCTGCTGCTGCACAGAAACTGTCCCGTTGTCTTTTGAACTTGGCCAAAGATAGATACGCTACGATTACTCGTCGAAATTTTTAATACTTTTAAATATTTAGTATTCTTTATCAGTTATGACGTAAAATTGTACGCAACATGCAACATGCAACATGCACAGTGTGTTGCGCAGTATGAGTAGTATCGTCCTTTTTAATCTACCCTCAATTAAAGCTCATACTAAATTCCATTTGAAAAGCGTCCAATGGAATTATGAATTCGTTAGAATTCCGTATGACACGAGCGTGTCTGTGTGTGCCTGAGTGTGCCTGTGTGTGCTTACGGACAGCGCGGACGCTTTTTATTTGTATAAATTTTTGATGAACATTTTAGATTCTTTTTGTTTTGTAAAATTTAGTATTTTTATTACCGTCATACTTTGCTAATGAATAATCCAGTTGTTTTACGCATGACAGAGTTTTTATAGTTTTTTTAAGACATAGTGAATAAAATATGGTTAGCATTGTGATTTTATAGCATTTTGATATCATTTTATTACAGAAGTACTAAGAGAGAAAGACAAAATATATGATATTGGAAAATAGTGAAAATATTTTTAAAACATGTATAAAACACCAACACATCAGAACGCCGCACGTCGTCTGCCTGTAAACGATTTCATTATTTGCGTTTCCTCGTTCTAGTAATAAACTGTGTCTCGTTACCCTGCGACGTGCGGGGTGTTACAGAAACAATAACAATTATTAGAATAGTTTAAACTACGTCAGTAGCGACGATGGACAAATTATAAGCGAATCGCTCAGCGTCTGAATATAAACTCACTTTCGGACGTTTTCCGAAATAAAAGTAATTCCGAAATGAAACTAAAAGCAATATCCGAGCAATTTCAACTTAAATTTTTCAGCGAATACTTTTCAAAATGAATATTTTAGCCGCGGAATTGTAATACGAGTTGGAGTTGGAGACCACTGCGCGGCGTGAATTCATTTACTCAACTCATGAATAAAACTCAACTGGAGAGACGATTTTTTAAAACTACTCAAGAACTGGATAATTTTAATTTTAGTGGGGAAAATCTGTGGAACAATTAGTGGGATACATTTTAATTTTATAAGTTAGCGCCGGTAATTGCCTTACAAAATATAGTAATGGTTTCTAAAATAGAACAGACTAAAATGTACAAATATATATTTATCAATATGCTAAGAAACACCTCGCAGAGCGCGTCACTGGAGACTGTGTGGTCGAGCGCGTCTATCTCAGTAACTACCGGCCCGAACTCAAAAACACTTCGTCTCTTAGAAACGATTGATAATGGCATATTAAGTGTTAATAAAAATACTTTCTGTCTTGAAGTTAACGAATGAGAAACTATCTACTTAGTTTAGGAAAACGTATATAAAACTGAACGTAGCGGGATTTGAACCAGCGTCTATTGCAAGCCGTCCATGCGCTCTGCTCACTGATCCTTCATTATTCTACGATTAAATTCTTTTACGCTTCTTACAACTTGTTATAACTTTATTTTTTATATAAATGACAGGTTAAATATCTTAGATAATAAAGATAATGCAAATCTAAATGATTTTATTACACTGTTTTGTATGGCAACACTGAATACTCGTAGCCGATGCAGACACTAAGCGAGTGACAGACGACGCTCTGCAACGTGTGGGGTCCTCGGTCAGTCAGTGACATCAGTCTGCTCCATCTGCTGCTGCTGATCCTAACGTTGAATGATGATGTTCATACAACACCAAATTTATTTATATTTGTCTAAATATCTAAACTATAGTAAATATAGGATCGTAGGTTCAGTACTGTTTAAGTGAAATATTTATATTATGCTGAGTACATTTATGTACAATATAAATGTATTTTAAAATTCGAATTTATTTATTGACATATGGAAGGTATCTTATAGCAGAGTCAAAAGAAGAAACAAAACTTCAGAGGCATTGTAGCTTAAGTAGCAGAGCTTAACGCCACGTTTTGTCTTGTTACCAGAGCGTGGAAATGAATATAATTAATTTTCCAGCGTAGGAATCGAACCCGCGAGTTGTATATTATTAGTCAGTTAAAGTATTTTCCATCAAGATTAATAAATTTATGTGATAAATATGAAAAATATAAGTGACAGCTCTTACATAAGCGTTTTTTAATCTCGCGACCACTCCAAGAGTGTGGTCCAAGAGGGATCACACTCTTCAAGTAGAGTTGGTGGAGATCAACAATATTGCTAACCACGTCAAAATTATTATCCAAGACCTGATTCAGTGAATAAGAAAATTTATAAAATATACATATTTACAATACAAACATACACCAAGTAGCTTAAACAATATTTATTGGCCTTGATAACATGATGATGACAATAAAAACGTCTCTATCTCCTTGTATATTTGATTCCTTTTTCTATTGCGAAACGTAACAGGCTATGAGAGAAAGAAACGAAAAAATGTTTGCATGCTCCAAACAGGCTGTCTTGACTGTCTTGAAAGTGCTTGACTGTAAGCACGGTCGTTGTGGGTTCGATTCCCTCTCTATTATATTATTTTAGCAAGGCAAAAGATATTGAATTCCATCACTCAACACGCACCGTTTCGTAAATTGGGCGATACGTGGGGACGAAGTATCTTGAAATTAGATTTCCTCTGTCCGGATATATGCAGAGTACACAGTAAATAAATTCATAAAATAAAAAGAAAAGAATTTATCGTTTATTTCCGGTCAATTAACCACATGCCGCGACGGAAGGGGGAAGGGGGAAGGTCTTCTTTAATTGCTTCCTTGTCTATGACGTCTTCGTTGAGATTAACTGTATCATGTCACTTACTTATTGCATTGTTTTTATACGTAAGTGTACGTCCATATAAGTGCAGTTGTACCATACAAGTTATGTAACTAATAGCTAAACGGACACTATTTACATTCATACATAACTCCACTCAACACGCAACACCTCCAGAATGCGACGGAGGAATGCGACGGAGGAATGCGAGTGGGGAACAGAGGGTCTTAACACTAGGCACTCTCTGCACACCCTGCTGTAAGGAATACAGCGTGAAGCTGATTTTTTTATTACATAACTCATAAATTTTATGAGATTAATGTGGTTAAATAAAGCGCAGTGTCAATGTTCGTGCTTTCTGGTTTTATTTGACAGATGTGACAGTTTAAAAAAAGTATAGTACAATAGCTTGATTTGAATCTGCTACTTTCAGTATAAAAATTCCCGAGTCGAGATATATACAGTCGTCGATCGTCGTCGGGCAGTTGGCGAGGTACTGTGTTGTAGTGTCAGTGGGATTGCTTTACTCTGTTCACATATATTGCTACTTTCAGCAAGTACCCATAAGAACAGTGCTACATCTGCGAGTATATTAATATATTATATATAAAATATTTAGGTATAAATTATTAAATAATATATATAAAAGTACGTAACTTCTTATTTTCAAAAATTATTTTGACTTAGCCTAATATTATAAAGGGAATTAAACAAATCTTGTTTTGTTCGGTTTAGCTATCGAGAAAAACACGTAAATAATTTCGATGTAATCTGTAACTGCTATCAAAGTTACCCCGGAGAGACAAGAGTGTATTACACTACTCTTAGTTAGTTCTATTTAGCCCCGATCGATTTATATTAGGTCCTTCGCTCTACGCCAGTGCAGCTTCACGACACGACGCTAGACCACACACTACACAACAGACAGTACTCCCCGGACTATACTTCAACTCCGATGGTGAAGTCCATTTCCCCTCCGAATGGTTTTGTATGTAACGGGATCAATGAACTTCCCATGAAATTGTGCATAGTTTGATTAAATAAATATATTTTATTTAAAAATATTCGACTTTTTCTTCCATCCATGTTCATGTAAGCAACTCATATAATTTCATATCTTTCCACTTGTTAACTTTTAAATTTGTCCTCTTTTTCAGTCAAAATAGTTTCTTTTTGTTTTATTTTATAAATATAAACTTGCTATTTTAATTAGGTGTTTGGTTATAATCACATGTAAGACACAGGTGACGCAGTGGCGCAGTGGCGCAGTGGCGCAGTGGCCGGGCGCCGGGGGAGCCCGACGTGCGTGCGGTCTGCTCTAATGTTCCGTTGCATCAACAATGCCTCGTTAGTGCGGCGGAGGAGGTGGTCTTCGTTCCACATTACTTGGTCGCTGATCGAACAGTTGGGTTAATACCTTATATACTCAGTATATGTATCGGTATATGTACTACAATAAAGTGTTATACATGTTATAGTATATTATTTTATATATTCTACAGTATATATTGTGTAGACTGTAAATGTGACGGTAGTGGGTTCCATTCCCATTCAGGAGAATGAAATATTTAATATCTTCATTTCTTCGCTGGAACAACACACGTTGTCAATATGGGCAGAAAGTGGGGAACGAAGGGTATTTATTAGATACTCCTCACGCATCCTACTGATACGCGTGATAAGGCGCAAAACATATTAAAAATTTATTTACTTTTTATTTACTATCTTGGCTATCCAGTTTTCAATAATTAGGAAAAAATATATAATGACGGGTGACAAGATTTGTCACAAATTACTTTGGTTCTTAAATTTAATGTCTTGTCTCAGATAACAATCGCCAATAAAAAGCTTGACGTATAAATGACGTTAATGAAATGATTTATGACGTCGCGTCGCCAAAAACTTTCAAAAGCAGAATCGACTTATTCGGTAATGGAAATCAATATTGAAACTGGCGTTATATTACCAAAACCTTTTATCTCTTATATTCATCTTGTTCGTGACATAATGTCAGATTGTGGAGGTTGATTTAATTAACAATTGATTTAAGAA
Source organism: Heliconius aoede (assembly GCA_037355905.1). NCBI lineage: Eukaryota > Metazoa > Arthropoda > Insecta > Lepidoptera > Nymphalidae > Heliconius > Heliconius aoede. Next base: position 93,791 of record JBAIZZ010000248.1, on the reverse strand, counting down.
ACTCCGCAATTTGTGATATTATTGTAATTAAAATTAGATAGTACCTACGTTAGGTTCTCTCTGCCTACCTTACGTTATGCGGGATACAGCGTGATAGCTAAAAAATATATTTTTGAGATATCCAAGCACGTAAGCGTTATTAGTTGCTAGCTGATTAGCAGTAGAAGATTATTAATATAAATATTTTGTTATTGGACCAGTTATAGGCGTAAAAAAATAAGTTTTTTTGCGGGAAAAAGCGCAACGAACTACCCACGAACTAATAACTGTTTTCTGTACACGAAGATAAACTTACGAGTGTTTACGGCGAGCTCCGTTTAGTTCGGAATTGCCTTAAAATCATAAACTAGAGTCAGGTCCTCCTGGACTCGGCTATCTGTTCCGTTGTCACTTTGTCCTGTAATTTAAAGTTTTGGTGTAATTTCTTTGTCATGGTTCTGTAATTAAATTACGGTAACAAATGGATATCGATTATTAGTTCTTTTTTGATGAGACTGCTGCACAAAACCGAGGCCACTTAAGACTTTCTTCTTTTTTAGAGTCAAGGCACTCCTTCTTCCTGGCATAAATTCCGAATTTTTGAAGAATTACGTGTTGAGTCAATGAGCCACTACTCCACTATCTGTATTTAATATTGCAAAATTTCTTAATAATATCATAACGTCAACTTACATCAGTATCAGGACTAGACTATAATTTTAGTTGTAGAATCGAATATAAGAATAACTTTATCTTTAAAACGACGAAAACTATAATGAAATGTAAAGAAAACTGAGAACGATAAAGTATATTATCCATTAAACCACCAATATTATAGAAGATTGAATCAAAACACGGTAAAATCTTAAGTCCACAATTGAGTTTGTGTTCGTATGGAGCGGGAGCCGGGAGCCGGAGTTGCGAACTTTAAAGAGTGTCGCGGCTCAGTGTCACTGAACTTAGTCGACGGCTTGCGAACTAGAGTGTGCCTTTGAAAGTAGGAATTATGAATTAGTGTTTTATTTATAGTCACACTCTCCTTCCCTATCCAGGACGCTCTCCGAGGAAGGGTTTTGTTCGTTGAAATTCAATACTCCACTCTGTCTTGTTCTACATCTCCTCTATATTCCGTTTTTTGGACTTAATCGTGAGTAGAGAAGGATAACTTGACTAACTAAAACACGGTTATATTATTAGTAAAATGTTGTAATACTGAATATTTTATCAATATTCGTCGTCGCACAGAGAGTGTAGTGGCCCCACTCGTAAGCCCACGATAAACTAGTTTAAGCGGCTGGAGCGTCGCCAGCGAGTGGAGAGACGCTTACATTTGTACTGCATCTGCGTGCGACTTTACGAAGGTTTTTATTACAATTATTTCTATATAACGACTCAATTTGTGTGTAAATTATGTTGTGCAAATAATATTTATCAAAGAATAAATACAGAACTGAAATAGATATATTGCGAGGTTATCACCAGTTATGTATGAACTTTACACTGCATCTCGTATATTTTAGGGGGGGGGGGGGGCCCAGAGCATTGAGTGGTGGGATCGGGGTGGGTTTGTTTTGTCACCAGAATGCAGGTAATTTATATCCCGATTAGGAATCGAGCCCCCAACTGTCACGCCACTCACCGTCACATACGTCACGTAACCAAGCCAATATACTATTAGTGGTATTGGGTGAATAGACAAATAAAAATATATATAAAGGTTACAGAGCATAATGTCTGTGTTTTCTCTTTTCGTTCTGCTGCTGCCTAAATAAAGCTTCGAGAGCTTAAAGCTCAAATCAATACAAGGCAGAAACAGATAATTACAGAACCTTCGTCGGAAAAAAGCCTTTTGTAAGTTTCAGATCGTTTGTTTGCTTGTCAAAATTGTTTTTTGTTTGTTTAAATTTTTTTACCTCACAATTTGAATCAGTCACGTGATGCTCCATAGTTTTAGGGTTTCAAAGTTTTAGTTTTTCCCTTTCTTCAATATTTTGTAAGAAAATTTTATTCGTTTAGCCGGAATCCATTATTATTTTAATTTACTTATGTGGTCAAATTGTCGGCTGATAACGCATATTGTTTTATATCGGATACACTGAACGCGACACCATGTCATGCTGACTTAGCGGTAGGAACGTGTCTTCACACTGGGTTTTCTGTGCCTACGCTGTTGGACTCAAATAATAATAATATTAACAGCATGTTTCGAGCCTCACGTAAAAAATATTCGATTTCCCGATTTCATTGTACATATTAACACATAGTTATTAGCATTATAAAGTTTTAATGGAGCTATTTCACGGTGCCTTGTTGGCTCTCGCAGCTCCTCGTGGCATGAAGCACTCGAAGTTATCACATTAGCCGGCTAACACCCGCCTCAAATCCGCCTCACATCCGCCTCACAGTCCAGACTGCACACATTAACATAATTATTACCGTTAGCCTTAGAGAATTATTAGTCTTAGCGTCTTGTGTATTATTTTATTATCACGCATTATATTTGGCACGTCGAACGAATGAGTGGTAAAAGAATGGTAAAAAAGGTTTATGATGGAAAAGTTAGTGGTAAGAGAGGTAAAGGGAGACCTCGGTTAACCTTCGAAAACACAGTATCTAAGATACTGGAGGACAGTCACGTACAAAGCATGCGAACCCCCCGCAGTCTAGTGGTGGGTTACGTTGACGTATTAACGTGACGTGGTCTATAGCCGTCCCCAGCAAGTAAAACTATTATACACAAAAATAAAATTTAATTTCGAGCTAATAGTTCCTCAGAATCATCAAATTGAGAAATGACTTCCTCTCTCGAAAACAATATATTGAATTGAATAATTCCATCCACTAAAGTTAAAACGGACTTTGGGCAGTTCTCTAATCTTGTACAGAATCTCAACAAGTATTATAAAATTATAAATAATGAATTACAAGTTTCTACTTTAAAACTAGCGCTAGTGTTTCTGGCGCGAAAGCAATAAATCCGCTAAGTGGGGCGATTAATTCGCCGCGATGTATCGTGCTGCTGGCCGCCCGCCAGCGCGCGCCGGCCGCCCTGCGCCCGCCCTGCGCCCGCCCTCCGCCGGACGCCCGCATCGTGTCATATTATATACTGGCTTATCAAATTCTCATTATAGCCGTCTAAAATTATGTATTTCCTTACGTAGTTTTAGTAAAAAGTTTTTTTATATAGATACGCCACTCAAAACGAAATATCTCCGAATTTATATGAAAAGTGGAGAATAAAGTATCTTGACATTATATTCCCCTCCCATTATGCATATGCATTCATTAAAATCGAATTAGTAATTTTTAAGATATTTATAAAGGCAGCGTTCTTGTAATGAAATAGACTTAATTCCTTAAGAAATATTTGAAACCTGTTTATTTTTGATAGTTATAAAGAAGCAGATATGTTTCTTTATAATTCTAAGGAACTAAAAGTAAATAATTTAATAATTCTCATATTAGCAATATCGTTGTAATGTCTTCTCCGCCGGACACTCTGCAGTGACGTATGACTGGTATGGCTGGCGCGGCGCCAAGCGGCGAGCAGCCGCGTATTTCATACTACATTATGCTGTTGACAACTTGGAGATAGCTTTCTCAGGATGCACTGGCGTCATGATATCCTCTGCATTTTTCGAAATTTTTCTTTTGTTTTGTAAAGTCTCAGTACGCTATAGGTTTTGATGTAGCGGCAACTTACAAACTAAATGGAGCAAAGACCAGAAAAGAGGATGCGAGCATCTGATTGCATCAACTTAGAAACTTGAAGTGGTCTGTGTTTCGACAGCCGACAGCCCTTATAGGAGACTTTCAAACCTGCGCCTCCACTATCTAGAATAATCTAGAAAGATGTAACTAAAACATGAAAACACAAAGAATACATTTGAAGTTAAATTCATTGATAATACAGTACGGCGAAGAAGATTGGGGCCTCGGCGATAACGGCCGAAGCGACTAAACATATTCTTAAGAATTTCAATTACCTTTAAAGCTTAACCATTACCAAGCTGTCACTAGACTTAAACAACTCTAAGCCTAATATCTTTCATATAAAGTTTAAATTTGAACGTGTTTTAGTTAAATGGTAAAATTTCAAGAAACAATCTGCGGAGAAGAAAATTCTACGAATAAGAAATAACCGCGAGTTGTGACGGCGGTTTGTTTTTATTGACGAGAGTATATTGTTGTCGTTGTGTCGGTACTTAGGTGTGCCTACTTAGGTATGCGTACTTAGGACAGGAGTAAGATCTTAAATTTTTACGATTATTACACATTTTAAATGAAACTATTTAACAGGATTAATCGCGTATTTGTAGTCAAACTGACACCGATACATTCAGATTCGTGATGTCGGAGATGACGTGTTCTCTTCGTTGACAGTCCGACTAGCTTCTCCTTCCGTCCGTGTTAGCGTCACAATAATGGAACAAATCTCCGATATCAAGAATGGGAGTGTATCAAGGTCAGTGTGTGAGCGTACTGCGGATAAACCCAGCCCTTACATCAGGGCAGACAACCCTCAAATCCTCGCTAAGAAAAACAAATACATTTCTAGATTGATCCGCGAGGCTATTTGAATAGAAAAACATTTTAATTTCAATAGAGATGACTTGGAAACTTCCTACCACCGTGGATAAGAGTCAGCACATCAATTCCGGTTAAATAGCTTGGTTTAAAACGGAGTTTTACATTTGTATTCTTGTTTGGTGTAGTATAACATTTTGTAAATATATATTTTTTTCTACTAATTTTCCTTTTATGGATTTGTCCTTTATTTGTATTGTATGTTCTTACTGTCAAATTTCATAACTGTAGATCCACGGGAAATACCGTGAAAACGATACATACTCGCATGTAAATGTTCGTATATAGAAAAAAAAGTTATTAAAAACTTTTTTTTATTCTGAGCCCTAAAGGACCGCAGGTGAAGTATTTAATTTCCGCTTGATATTTCAATTATGACTTGATATGATTGATCATATTGTCAGACGAACAGGTGGAAAACGAAGTGATGCTGTAAGGTTTCCGTTTTCTTCACTTTCAGTACGGAACAAAACCCTAAGAACGCCATATCTAGGATATATTACTATATAATTGTTATATATTTTTACTTTCAATGTGAATCCCGCACGCGGCATGATAGGCAGAGGGAACCTAGTTTAATTTTATATTAAATTATTATTTTGTCTATCGATCATTAAGTAGTGCTTTATTGTTGATCAAATTTGAGACTAATTGTAAATGACTTCGGTAATATTGTGATAAATATCTCCGGCCGTCACGCGCGACACTGGGGTTCGATTCTCGTCGGGGAGGGTTAAAAAGAAAAACTTAAATGTTGCATTTGCAGAAATGTTATTTGTTATAGCTCCACGCCCGTTGCAATATTGTACATTTCCATATCGAAACAAAAATAAAACATTCATGGAACACTCAATAAAAATGAAAGCATTAAAATACGAATGTTGTATTCGTGTACAGTATTTATATAACTTGCTTTTTTATAATTTTGAAATATATTGTGTCCGTTTATAGAACTTTTTATATTAATTTAAATGTTACCAAATATTACATTCATTCCAATAAAGTGTGTACATATTAATGAATAAATTTATATTATAATACGATTGTATATATTGTAACAAAGAAAGAAAACCACTGAGGCGCGTCGTCTCAAGTAAAATACTAGCGCTGTAAGCTCAGCCTGCCCCACTTCTATTTCATCCAAACTTTTGTCGCACGTACGTCGTAAGTACAGACGGCGGTGCTGTGTGCTCGGGCGGGCTAACTTCGTGAATGGCCCGGCTGACACAATTGGCGTGATAGCGGACTTTGGCAAACTTTTAACTTGCCTATTATGTTAAATATAATAACTAAGCGGTATATGTCTCTCTGTCCACCAAGGCTAAGAGAGGAAGAACGATTGAATGTTACCTACAAGAAACGTATGCAAGTTCAAAACGGTCCTCCCGGGAACGTGTACGTGCTCATATATCAAACACTAAATATAAATAACAATATTTGTCTAAAACACAATTAATATCCAATAAAAAATGTAGATAAATGTAACCGACCGACATTAAGACATTAATTATTCCATTTACAGTAAATCAAAGCTGAGCTGGGAGCAGTATCTATGACTTTCAAACCAAATGGCTTCGGGGGCGCTTTACAACACATTACCACTCGCCTTTCCCATTTGGGGAAACTAATATATACAAGTACTTACCTTTGGGTAATTTTATTTTGGGTAATAAATTATCATCTTTGTGAAGCAGGAACTTGTATAAATCTCCCCACAGAGACAATTAACAACATAAATAAATTGTAACAAACCTATAAAGATTTCGACGTAGCCCGAAGAGGCTCGAAGAGGCCCGAAAAGGACAGCTTAGTTGGTCAGAGCGCTTGGTTTGAACGGCTACGTTTAAATTTTTATACGTTTTTTTAATAAGTTACATTTTCTTAAGTATGGACTTTAAAAATGTTAAATGTGTTATAATGAATTGCTTGATACATTTATAACTATTGGTAAATATGAACACAACAAGTTAACCTTATAAACTTCAGATGTTTTGCATACTGAGGTGTCGAGAATACAGTATGAGTGCAGATTATACGTTTATAATAAGGTAAAGAATTTCTGCTAGAGGCTGGTCGTGGCGCAGTGGTACAAATTGTGCTGCACAATCGACTGGTTGCGGGTTCGATTCCCACTCGAGGAAAGAAAATATTTATTTATGTTTTCATTTCTTCGCTCTGGTGAAGTCTGCCGTGTGGTCCCGGCTTAGAATAGCATCACCCTGGTACTGTCGGTGTCGTAAGAGGCGACTAAAGTACGTGTGGAAGAGTCACGTCGCCAGTAATGGCAACACGCATGAGCAGGCTCGACCGGATTTAATACCACCCCTGATATTTAAAACCGGCGTGAAGTAGTGGCTCTTGCCGCTGCGTTTCGCATTAGGTAATGCCGGGACCCGGTGCCCTTCATCTCCACCTTAAAGTCTGGCAACGCACCTGTGGCTCCTCTGGTGTTGCATGTGGTGGCGGTGATCACTTACCATCAGGTGACCCGAACGCTCGTTTGCCTTGTCCTCTACCATAAAAAAAAACTCAATTGTGTACTTTTATATACGATAAAAGGGTGTATATTAGGTGAAATATTTTTTAGCTTAGTGTTAATGCGATCCCCCACTTTCTGCGAATTTTGGAGGCATTGTGTGTGGAGTGGCGGAACTCAACGCAATGTTTTACCTATATACCATACAAGAGTAATGAAAATATTGAATATTTCGTTTCCTCGAGTGGGAATCGAACCCACAGAATGTTGCGTTTACAGTTACATGCTCATGTCCCTGCGTCACGGCCTCGACTGAAATGAAAATAAAAAAAATAAAAATAAGTACTTTTTGTATATTTTCGCGTTGCATTTAATTAAGATACTCCGTTCCTCACTTTCCGCCCTGACGTTGCGACTACGCGTTGCCAGTGCGAGTATGAGTACGTGCCGCTACGAAGACAACAAGTTCTGCGACTCAACACACAATGTATTGGGCTCAAAGTGCCTTACTTTATCTTACCTTACATTGAAAAATAAGTATATAAAATTATTGTACTAGGTCATTCACTTACTTTAAACATTAAATATTAGAGGGAGTGTAAAAAACGCTATCCCATTTGAAGATTAAATAAACTCATTGTTATCTTCAACTTGTGTTTTACCTTTATTTGATTTCAATTTGGAAACAACAAGAATATATCGAGGTCCAATAAAAGCTTCCCGGCGGAGCAATACGTTGAAACTTCCACGACTTGAAAGCTCTCCTTTTGTATTTAAGTTTGTGTTTGACTTCGTAACTTACGGACGCGATACTTTTGTATTTAGAAATTAATAAATTAAACACATATTTTGTTTATGAAATAAAAAGAGGGAAATATTTAAAAGACTTGAAATTTTTTGAAAACGACGTAAACCTTCTGCAATGATTGCTACTAATTTTATGAACAGTTTTTCACCCAAAATTTTTATATAAGTCAGTCGCACGCTTATGCTCCCGCGCCAAAACTGGCCTCTATATCGGAAATGATTTTCAAAAATTCCAAAGCAATTTCAGTTGTCAAATAAACTAAACAAGTAAAAGATTATGGGGCGTATTATGCAGGAGGAATAAATAAGAAGACAGCACCGCGCAGGAATGTGGTGCTGGAGCCAAGAAATGCGGCCGCCTTGTCTGACCACCCACCGCCTGCTCGTGGGGATGTTAGAGGGTACATTCACATTTTCATGACGTATGGTAGTAGCTGTCCTCGTGAAATATGAGGGCTGAACGACGTAGTGGCTAGTGTTTTAAGTCTCTAAAGTGTTGCCTTTAAGCTATACTCATACATAGAACATACCCTAAATATGTCGTAAAAATTAAAAGAATGTGAAGAATAAAATATATCGAAAATATCAACATAAATGTATATGCAATGGTTTGAAAATATGTTTATATACAAAATTTATGTACTTCTCTAGTTTGAGACAAACCTCTTAAAATTGACTACTTGTAAAATAGGCAGTGAATGGAGAGCGGTCTCTAACTGGGATTTCTATAATCATACACTCACATTCTACATAAGTGTTGTTTAGATGTAGTACACACCCCCCCACCACTGCCCTTTTAAAATATAATTGAGTGAATACAATTTGGTATTCATATCGCTATTTTATTTACAATTTTATTTTTCATGGAATCGAATCCACCCTCATCACGTGCCGTCAAATACTTTGCACCTGCCTTATTATAGCGTCAATAGTTAACTATAGTAGCTGTTTAACTAATCTCCGTCCTGTCTATTCACAGACGACGGCTCTCAGCGATTCCAGATGCATTGCATGCTTTTAACTACGATTGAACGATACTTGTAAATTAGAAGAATAAAAACATGAACAAAACGCGTGCGACTGTAAAATGCGACAGGTTCGATTCCCACGGAAATGAAATATTTAATATTTTTATTTCCTCGCCATGGTAACAACGCAAAGCTCGGCGTTGATTTCCGCCACTCAACATACAATGCCTTCAGAATTCGGCGGATATTAAGGGGACGGAAATGTCTTAAAGATAACGGGAGTGGTCTCAACACTAGGTTCCCAGGTTCCGTGATGTTAAAAAAAATAAGTCTAGTATAAACTAGTAGTTGCCACCAACCAGGACAGTGTCCACTGTCCATGTAACAGGGCGCCGCGCATTAAACTAAGAGCTGGAACGACGCGGACTCCGCTTTAACATGAATGACGCTCTCCGGAGAGTCAGATTCAATTTCAAGATTACGTGATAAATATTTAAATTTACAGCTTAAATTTGTCTAACGTGTTTGTATTTTTGCATTTGTTGTATGATCATACCTGAGAGCGTGACGTCGGCCGACTGAAAACGAAATGAGTGTGGTTGAGGAAGAAATTATTTTAATATACTCGTTAAGGTATCTAGTCAAGGCGCAGTGTTAAATTTCTCCACTCAATACACAATGAATGTATTTGCTTAGATATGAAATTCAAAGAAACGTAGTTCCCTATGTCAATCACGCGGAATTAATGTGAACTTAAAAGTATGTCATATAAAATAATACTAGCGGGTCCGACAGACATTCTCACCGCCACACGCTACTCACGCTTCACAACTTCAGTAAAGAGCTTTTTCTAGATATATTAATGTTTCCGTTAAGCTGATCTATTATAATATCTATCTAGTTAGAACTGAGGTGAGGCCAGTCGTGGCGCAGACGTACAAGCGTGTGACTGTTAACGAAACGGTGAGTTCGATTCCCATCTGGTAGCAAGGCAAAGCGCGGCGTTGAGTTCCAAAATGTGAGAAAACGTAAAAATATTTAGTTTAAGAGAAATCTTAAAGTCCGTGGTCTTTTACGCTTGTCTTTCTAATAAAACTCACTAAAGGCTTATTAAAATAATTTTAAGTAAGGAAACAAAATATATAGTAAAATATAACGAGTTGAGTAGTTTATTTATGAGTGCAGTCCGCCCGACAAGCTGCTCCATTCGGGGCAGAGTCAAATGCGTTCTTTTAGGTCCCTCGTAAATCACCATGTGGTGCTTTATCAGCTATCAGTGCGCCGCTGCAGCTGCAGCAGCGCACTCCTCCAGCATCTCCTTGCGAGGCGAACACGCCACTCTGCACTCATGTAACATAGAATATATCATTATATTATGTAAATTAGCATTTAATTTATTAATTATACTGAAGCACCAACATAACACACTGGGTTCTCGGGTTTGGTAAGTTACTTTTCTGTATTTAGATATACATATACGAGCATTTATAAGGGAATCTCGCCTTTTGTACAGTTTATAAGCGGGGCAATCATAAATCACTGTACCTTCGATAGTGACAGAATCTATGAGAATATAATATATAAAAATATGAATTGTAATACTATACAGTACTTTAATCCAGCTATACCGAAGAACGCACGAAGCTCAATCGAAAGGCAACACATCAGCGTATTCATTTCTAATGAATAAATAACGCCTGTGGACGTATATTTCCGACGTTCCTTTGATGCCGTAATTCGCTGGTCATTGCCAGCTTTCCGTGTTTTCCATCACGACACGGATTCTCAGTCTAGATTTTGACGAGGCAGTTGTGATTACAAAATTACAAAATAATATAATATAAAACGTGACGCTTTATAAAGTAGCGCCAAAGAAAAACGTGTATGTAGATTTAATAGTGGTCTGATGTGGGCGACGCGGAGTGCAGCGGAGTGGGGCGGAGTGACGCTAATTACGACAAATTACTATGCACTTGTATGAATACGAGTCGTGCAACTTTCTATTACACGAACTACCTAAGGTTGTATGTAATTATATATCACAATGAGTAATTAAGGCGACGCAGGCGGCGCCTTAATTACTCATATTCAAATAAATATTACAGGTCCTCGAGTAGGCATCGAACCCATAACCATTGTGTAGCAGTCATTCATTCACATGTCATTTAGTAACAGAAACTTTGTATTCCACAGATCTCTCATCCACACGACGGAGAACGGAGAGATATAAATATACCTGGAATGGATGACCTTTCATTTAGCGGTTAAAGCTGTTAAAGTACAAAAACTTTAGTATAAAGCGCTATTCACGTTGAGAAGGCAACGCACAATGTAATGCGTTCAATCGTTCTCTAGTTCATTATAAAGGCTTTTAACAAATTAATATAAATTATCAATTTTCTTTCCGTTTAAATATCAGTGCCAACATTCAAAGATAAGCAAAAATGTAGGTACATTTATTTATACACATGGTATAATAAATAAATAAAACCGAATAAAATCAGATCAGCTTCACGCTGAATCCCGCACAAAGCAGGGTAGACAGAGGGAACCTAAGTGTTAAGACACAAGACAAGTCCGATCCCCACTTTCTGCAGAATTTAGTCGGCCTTGCGTGTTGAGTGGCAGAGCTCAACGTCGCCCTTTGCCTCGACACCAGAGCGAAGAAATGGAAATATAAACGTAACAAATATTTCACTTCCTCAAGTGGGGGGATCGAACCCACAACCGCCGCGTCACAGTGACACCCTTGTGCCGCTGCGACACGACAGCCTCTAAATAAAATAAAACATTTATTTTTCATTTCATTCATTTCAATCTTTCTTTAAGAAACATCACTTCGATTAACAACAAGTTCTCCTCCTTCTCCGTTTTTACATGCAAAATAAGAAGACAACATGAAAAGCTTAAAAAAATTATGAATAATATAACATAAGCACTGTATATTTCACACGAAATTTGATAATTTTGAGGACAAGAAGAAAGAGGATAATAAATTTATAGCAGAGAGTTCATTGTAGTGCAGTGGAACAGCTTCTGAATGTAAACACCTTGGTTATGGATTCGATCCCCACTCGGGCTCATTCATAATTTTAACTGGTCAGTCAAGATAAAGATACTGCGGAGCTACACCAAAACCCGCACAGTAGACTCTTATCACTTATCCGCTTTATCCGCCTATTCTATATCTACATAATATATACATAGTGTTAAAACATACGGGCAACGGGCATCGAACCCACAACACTTAATTTACCAATATATTAAATATAATTATATTAAATAAATAGTTCGTCCAGCGCCTTCGCAACACGTATCCGAATCTCGCTGGAACGAGCACATATATGCTGTGCAGCACAATGCGCGACATACTTTAGACGACGACGACGACGCAATGGTGCTTTCATAACGAATCTTTATGAAAATTAATAAATTGTTGGGTGTAAGGAGGAAACTTGCCTGAGATATAACTCTTGGTTTATTTCCGTGGTTTATTATACGAAAGTCGAAATATAAGCTTATGGAGTATTCTTTCTCGATGACTCCGGTCACAAGCGCTTTGTGAATGCAGCCAACAACATTTACAAAGACATGTATAACGACGTGACATTCCATAAGTTCCGCTGTGGAGTCATTGAAACATACCTCGTACTCGTGTTCGTGTTAGTGTAATAAACATTTGCACGCTTGGAAGTTACGACGTGCTCGTGGGTTCCGACTCGGCACCCGTGCTAGCGCTGGGCCAGCGCACCCGGCGCTCGTGCCTGTGCTGGGCCAGCACTGCCGGCTAATGGGAATGGAGGGTAGGGTAGATTATTTTGTATACGATTACAATATAAGCTAGGAAATTCAATTAACTAGTGAGAATTATGCAACGCGACTGCTCACAGTGGAATTAGTCCGAATGGTTGGTGGTAGTAACGGCGCATGTACAGTATATCTGCAGTGAATAAACAAAAGCATGTGACTGTAACGTGACGGTTGTGGGTTCGATTCCCACTCAGCGAAATGACATATTATTTATTAATATTTTCATTTTATTGCTCTGGTAACAGGGAAAAGAGAGGCGGTGAGTTAATCCACTCAACACGCAATGACTTAAAAAATTCGACTGAAAGTGAAAACCAGAGTATCTTAACATTAGGTTCTGTTTACTTGCCCTGTTATATACGAGATACAGCGTGAATAGCGGCGCCTACATTTAAGGAAATGTAAATATGGATTCACGTACACTTTCTAAGATCTATTTAATTGTCTTAATATGATAGATCTAGATATGAGAGGTCATGGCATGGCAGCACAGATTCTAAATGTAAAGGTATTTATGAATTCGAGTTGAAGATAAATCGCGGAGTCAAATTTCTTCACTTTATATACAATGTCTTCAAATTGAGCGAAGAATGGGGAACATAATTATTATTTCAACCCTAGGTTCCTTCTGCTTCCCTGCTTAGCTTTTACGCAGGATACAGCATAAATCTGATGAAAAAATATCAAAATACTTAATCTTTTACAGAATATTGCAAGAAATTTAAAGTGAAAATATTAGTTTACAAGCCTCGGCGCCGCGTACTGCGAGCACGGCGAGCGGGCGGGCGGTCGGGCGGTCGGGCGGTCGGGCGGCGTGGACGACGTCGAACGCACGCCCGATGTTAAAGAAAGCTAACTTTAATTAACTCCTAATGACCTAATGATCTCTGCACTGACTGTTTGCTGCTCGTGACAGGCACCGGATAAACTCCTTTCATTATTTAACTTCACTTGTTGTGCCAATCTATTCCAATATAATATATAGAATATTGGTTTTAGAATATTGTGCTCTAATTAATATGTTTTCCTTGATATAACTAGTATGATATAATTGAAGTGTTACATACATACATAACTACCGCTACCGCTACCGCTACCGCTACCGCTACCGCTACCGCTGGCCGCGGATTATTGTTACATACACCGATTTGCGTTCACATTCTTATACGTATATAGTATGTGTTTATCAAATTGAAAATATTTAATATTTCTACAGTGGGTTTATAATATCGTATTTTTAAAGGTTTTTTATTTGGGTGTGTGTAGTGGTTACAAGATAAGGTATTAAAGATGTCGCTAGTGAGCATTGCTATCTAACATTAGTTTCGTATTTTTTATTCATATAGTGTATGTTTGATAACTAAAAATGAATTCTGCGTAACGGCAGAACGGCACTTTTAAGTGTAATTTACTCAAATAATTTCTTAATATTTAATTATATATTTTATCAGCCATCGCTACGATTTTTAGTAACTTGACCTTAATATATTCCGGTATTCATGTTATGTTATCAAATAAAGTTTACGATTCATGTACGTGTAATATAGCACTCACACATAAGAACTTTATAATTCTCTTGAATTGAATGAGGCGCGCTGAGGTGATGCCAAGAGACACGAGACCACCTGGCCACGAGGCCGTTGAGAGTTGTTCCAAAGTCCCGCATAACACCTGTTCGGAGTTTCCTCATCTAGAGTACGACACAGCCGTTCCGTTTTACGCTCACACCCACTTAACAGGTTGCTAACTTTCAGTTGAACTCGCTTTATTAGAGCTTCTATATGGAGTTAGTTTTGTTTATCACAAATGTTTGTTGCGACGGCAGTGCGCCGTACTTGCTATAATTGAGTGTAATATTTACGTTTATTCGAGTCAATTTAGCATTTTACGGCCATTTTTAGTTTTATTTTGATTTATTATATTTGATTATATTTTTAATTATAGATTAGTATATTTGATAATAAACAATATTATATGTATATATAGAATATTTAAAAACATATGTTTGAAAAAATGTACAAATAAAGCGGATTTCAAACCGGCATCTTTAGTACAGGATAACTAAGCCACACATGCTTATTGAACTACATATATTATATAAAAATGTTTATATAATTTATACAATTTATTTTTGATTTCAGGATTATATTGAAATATTTTTGTTTTTGTCAGCTTCACGCTGTTACATTATTAATATGCACAAAATACATTTATAATACATTTGATTGACAGAAAACATTTATCTTTAAACATAGAAAATTTAAAGATAAGCAAATATAATCTACAGATAAGTAGATATTACTAGAGTTAGCGAACGCACCCCGACGAGTTTCTCACTTCACTATAGTCAAAGGACGTCAGGCCCTCCCGCGCCTTTGTACTGTAGACAACATAAGTGACCCTTCGCGTTAAACAGGGAATTTTGACATTCTATTTTTACTTTGAGTGTGGGCTAAGGAATATATAGGCAAGTGCTGCTCCCGCCCTCGTCGAGCACTTCTGGGACCCTTGAAGCTCCATTAAAATGACCGTGTCCGCGTGACCGCGTGTCGTGTGAGTGTCGCCCGAATATGATATGAGAAATGTAATATTTTATATTTAAATTGATCTGTATAACATTGGTGTTATTTCTATTTTATTTATTAAAAAAATAAGTTGGATGTCAGTGATAAGGTATATCTAGGTCTAGTCATGGTATGATAAGATTATATGAATACTTTTATAAAACTAAATGTATTCTATACTATTCGTTCAACAAATTATACTTATGCAATTTAAATATACAACAAAACCTCAGTACGGAGAGCTTTGCAAGTTATTTAAGAAAGGAGGAGGAGAGAAAATGGCAATGAAGCGCCGCGTAATGTCGTTATAGCCGCTTCAAAGCGGACAGAGAGCGTCACCGTAGAGTTGTCGTAGCACCTCCGTAACATTGCCGTACCAGAATGTAGATATTGAGAATGCATATTTAAAGTAAATGTTTAAAAACCATTGCATCTTTCAGAAATTACTTAATAAACATATTTTTAGTTTTTTTTTGTAAATTTATTTTAGTGCCTTGCTCTAGCGTCAAAGCAAGTGTGGAGTTGAGTTCTGTCACTCAACAAGTAGTGTCTTAAGAATTTGGCAGAAAATGAAGAACGGAGTATCTTAACACTAAGCTCCTTCTGCCTACCCTGCTGTGTGCGGGATACAGGGTGTTGCAGTTGCCACTTCCCGTAGACTGTATGAGAGAAACCATACTTAAACATTAATATTGTTGCATATTCTATTTTAGAATGGACTTTGAAATTTAAAAAAAATAATTAGTATAATAGTAGAATGTTAATATGTATTACTTTAAGACCTTTTATACTTTGAATATATCTATAATTGACTATCAATGCGATGACAATTCGACGACACAAGTAAAGAGACAAGTAGTGTAAATTGACAAGAAATCACGCAGCATTTACCGTCGAAATGATACATTAGACAATATTATATAATATAAGTGTTATCCACGGAGGCCAAATTCTAAAGTTATACCTTTGTATATAAAATGAAACAATGTTTTAAATAAAATATAAAATTTTATATAAAATTACTAATCAACTAGCTTTGGTCTTCAACTGTCAATTATATATTAAGGAAATGAAAATATTTTAAATATAAACCACTAGACCGAATGCCAAGATTACAACTTCCATCAAGTTATTTAAAATATGAATGTGTTGATAAGTACCTTAACATATTAAGTTAGGTAAGTGAAAACTAACAAAACATATCTAACTTTTTAATCCTGTTTCATAAATACCCTACACGTATAATAATAAATCACTGAAAGAACTTTATATGAAACCTTCAAGTCGAGAATCAGATTATATACATTTAATATATATAGTCCTCATATCATATCAGAAGTTATATTTTATATGTAAAGTGAACAAATTTAAACAAATGGAAGTGTATATCGTGAGAGCACAATAGATCTTGCGGCATTATGAGCTTGTGTTGCAGTCACAGCCGCGAAGTTGGAGCGAAGGCTGACAGTGATGTATCGCGGGCCACGTGACGCCACTGCGGAGGGTATTCGAGAAAACTACACTTCTACTGTCGCTTATATACAAATAGAACTTGATCTATTGATATATCTTTGACCTGAAATCTTAATGTATCTTAACTCTATTTGCGTCGTACTTTTCATATCACAAATCTAATTAATTAAGTTATATTGTAACATCTTCTTATTGTTTTTATCTTCAATACATAAATAAAATATTTTAAAAAATCTGCTTCACGCTGTATCCCGCGCACAACTGTGTATGCAAACAAGTTTTAAGACCAGAGCGAAAAGACGGAAATATAAATTTAAATAATTTTATAATCTCCTCAAGTGGGGATCGAACCAGTCAACAAGCTAGAAGTATTGTAGTTGTATTAGTAACTTTTTAATAGAATCCATATATCATAAACCTACGTTCTTTAAATATATTTAAACTTGAGTTATGATCGCTAAATCTAACTTCCAGTTTCCATATTACAGTTTAATAAGACCAGACAAGCGCGAGTTGGGCTCGCTCACCGAAAGTTCCGTACAAAAATTGGAGGCCTCTACCTTCTACTGAATCTCAGGCTTAGCTTAGCTAGAGTCCTTTCATCTGCTACCTCACTAGAACTATCGGCTTTAGTACCGACTTACTTAAGGTTAGGTATTTTCAGAGTTTTTTTTAACTAATACAGGTAGTATTATTAGTAGTAGATGCCAGATTTCACAATTGCAGGTCAACCAGAAGTGAATTAACACCTTTTGAATTTTAATTCCTTCCATAGTGTCGATATACGCATTTTTTGCGAAATAAACGGCCATATAGTTTTTTAAGTAAATATAGAAACATGCTTTTTATTAGGAAATCATGGGGCCGTAAATTTGACTATGTGGTATGAATTTCAACTCTCCAAGCATTCCTGAGATAAAGGGTCTTGACAGACAAGCAGACGGACAACAAAGTGATCTTATAAGGGTTCCTTTTTTCCTTAAAAAATACGGACCCCTAATAAAAGCCTAGCGCCCGACTCTTGCCACCGACCCCCCTCTTCTCCCCAGCCCTTGTCCGCGTCCCTGCCCCGCGCCGCCCGTGATCAATCTTAATAGCCATTAAGTATCTTAAGTCGTTTACATAATTTATTAATTACTTAACTGAATACTTTGATAGCTTATGAAATTTATAGAATATTGTATATATTCAAATGTATGCAGGTGGGTGTCGATGTATAATAAACGAACACTTAGAGGTTGATTGTAAATTAAATTACCATCACCAGAGCTGCCAGAGTAGGAAACTAAAAATAATGCAGATAAAACTCCCCCGAACGGGAATCGAACCACAACCACAACGACCTCGAAACATTGCTACGTACTCGTTGCTGCGTATTCCATCCTTATCGCTGCAGCTGCCGCGCCACTGCACCGACGCTCCTCTGAGCCTCCAAAGCGTTCAGACTTCCTTACGATACGAAATTTGCTACACTTTTATACAGTTCTATTGCAACGTTTGTCGATTCGGAGACGGATTTGAACGGAGCTGTATTATTTTCATAGTAATTTCGCTCCAATTATACTGATGTAGTACTGAGAATAGAACAGTTCTCACTAGTAAATGTATATGATAAAGATTATTGACAGTTTTCTTGTATTTGTATTACTTTAATACTTTACTGATGTTAGTTATTTGTTAAATTATTTTATTTTAATTTCTATATCGATATACGAGTGAGTTTGGCACATTGATGTCATTATGCATGATTATAAGTTAATTAAAAAATCGGTTCATTCCCCATTTTCTACCGAGTTCTGAAAGCATTGCGTGTTAAGTGGCGGAACTCAACGCCGCGCTTTGATTCGACACCAGAGCGAGGCAGCACGCGCCGCGCCGCATTTGGAGCTCCTTGTATGTGGAGTATAAACAATAATAAAATAAATTATTTTATATATGTAAAATTGCTCCCTCTGGCGCGTAGTTGCGCTGCTCAACATGGATTAAACTGAAAATTTTACACTAGGTTCTGCCTAGTTAGCTATATGTGGGATATAGCATGAAGTTTAAGGTCTTATGTGTACAAAAGTGTGGCCGGTGGGAGAGGGGGAGAGGGGGGGAGTATCTTGAAGTCCAACTCAAACAGAATGTCCTCAACTCAATTCAATGTTTGCCGAACAAAGTGAGTTACATGTTCCAGTTAGTTAGCCCCGGTCGACCTGCTAGTACTAGCGGCGCGAGGCCAGCCGCGCTCTGGAGGGTAGACAGACGGGAGCTCGAGAATATATAACGTAAGAATTCGAGCTCATATTTGTTGTCATTTGGAAATGATAATTATTCAAGTACAGTCTGGTGTACCGCCTATACCCTGTAGTAGCGCCGCGCTTTCTCTCCCTTATCAGGACGACAAAGAGAGAATAATTCATTCTTCCAAGTGGTAATCGGACCTACAAGGCGGCACTGCTACAAGACGGACTTAGATGATTGTTTGAATATACACCATTATATGAAATTACTTATAAATGTAATGTAAAGTAGATTACTACAAAATCATTACCATCAGACTATATAAATATAATAAATAAATATTGAAGAAAATAGCTGAGTGACACCCTTCCCCTGCCCCCACCCCCTCTCCCCGGGACCCGACACGACGGACGGACATACATGTTACAAAATATCAATTTTCAGGATTGTGATTTTATCGTTATTTGAGTTATGGCTGTCAGAAATAAGTAAGGAAAGTAAACAAATAAATACAAGAATTATGTTTCTTAAGTTATCTAGTGCTCTATACACATTCTATACTATAATAATCTATTTTTTTTGTTTCAATTTAAGTTTAGTAGTTTGAAGAAAACCAGAGTTAAGACACTCCGTTTCCCATTTTCCGCTGAATTTTATGGCATTGCATGTCGAGTGGCGAAGCTCAACGCCACACTGTGCGTCTGCGCCACGACTGGCCTCTATTTTGTATTTTATAAAGTAGAAATCCCGTTTATTTCTACTCCCATTGATTTTGTGAAGTCCGCTTTTATTGCTAACAGACATACTAGACGTAGAGTACATGCTAAATTTCAACTGTATAACTCTAGTTGATTTGTCTGTGCGTTGTCTATCAGGCACTCGGTAACCGAAGAGTCACTCCCCACCGGAGTCAGATCGTACAGGAAGTACGAAGGTGGCCCGTGGTATACGCGAACAGTGTGGATACGGAGTGTCTTAACACTAGATTCCTACTGCCTTCCCTACTATTTGCGGGATTACGACGTTAAAGTATAAAAAATATTAAAAGCAGTTTTTTTCCGAGTAGTAGGTGTACATACCATTTATATCGGACACTACAGCATTAGCGTGTTATTAATGGATACATTTTTAACTATTTATTTGTCACAAGGACGGGCTATTAGATTGAATTAGATAAATAATATTATATTTACAGAAATAAACTGAATTGTAGGCTAACTTGTAAATTAAAATGATGTTTAGACGATATTGTTGGATTTTATTTAGGACTAGTGGCCCCCGCGTGGCTTCGCCCGCTTCTACAACACAATCATTTTAATCGAAAAATAATCCAGGTTAGCGGTAACAAACGCACATACAAACAGACAAAAAGATTAAAAATTTAATTTTTAATTTTTTTTTTATTTTAATTTTTTTAATTAAAATTTTTATTATAAGTATAGATTTTCGAATTTACTGCACACGGTGTGGCCGTATGTACATACATACGGCCACACCTATGGATGAACATCACCTATATATATCACCTATGGATTGAACATCAATGCATATATTATATTCCGGAAATCCTCGACCTGGTAATATAAAATTTAAATTTCGTCACTGATTGTTGAAATAATCTAAAAATGCAAAAAAAATAGAGAATAGATTGTTTTTTTATAAATAACAGAATATGGTTTGTAACGCTAGTGCGTTGTGCGTCGTAAAACGCGGGACGTAAACACTGACGTGCCCATCGTTGTTGTAATTTTCATTCATATATTGTTAGATAAGAGAAACTAATGCGGTGAAATGGAATAATATCTGACTGCGATTGTGATGGTTATAGATTCAATTTCTACTCAGGGGAACGAAATCCCAAAATCATAAAGAAAAATGGAGAACACTCCGTCCTTCACCTCAAGACGCTAAGTACTCTGTTCATAGATACAGCATTAAAGTGTACATAAAACATTACATCCAATTCGATCGATCGATACATTTCGTAACTATTGTTCTTTAGTTAATCAAATATTTATATAAAACAAACCAAAATAATAATTATTGAAAAACAAATAAATGTTATCGTAGCAATTACAATAATCACCTCAATAATATATAATCTATCTCAGGCGCAGGCTTGTAGCGTAGAGTTCGCGTGACGTGTATTCCGACCGAGTGTGATATCATGTCAACTTTTATAACTAACTTATTAGAAGTAACATTATTTTACAATTATCTTTATATAATATAAATCGGTTTTCAATAAAGTCCGTAGAAATGTAACAAAATGGCAATTCTATAAAATTTACTATATATGCCATCATCATCATAAATGCCTAATTTGTGAAACGCTCGACATAGCCGTCTTCAACGGTGCGCCATTGAGCTTGGTCTCCAGTTCTCCATCCAGCGTCCATCCTACACGACACTTTTCGAGGCTAAAAGACACTCGAAATTCCTACAAGAACGAAGCAAAAAGAAACAAACAAAGTTGCGGGCCACAACTAGTAATTCATAAACGTCCCTCGACAATACTAAATGTGTAGATAAGCAAAAACATAAAACCCTTGTGCATTAAGCCCGTTAAGCCCCGTCGTTATTTCCCTACAAGTTTGTATCTCAGTGACGCGAAGTTGAGGTCAGTTGTGGCGCAGGGGCACAACGAACAGAGTGTTCGCCACTCAACACACAATGAATGGAGTGTCTTAACTCTAGATTTCCGGGATCCCCGTGGCTGCCCCGCAATGACTGAGATATAATGTCACGCGTTAACGCTATGGTTCTGGGATCAATTATTTTCGTTATTATCATTATGTTTAAATAACGAGACAATAAGCGGCTTTGTTTTTTGCTTTTAAAACAACACAGAATGGTTCAAAAATTGGAAGAAAAATGAAAAACCCTCTGCCTTTTATTATATGGCTATCTACTATATTAGTTCACAAGCTTCTAAGTGAGCAGAACTCAAGTATGAAGTTGTGTTGTGTATAAAGTAACGAGCTCGACCGCCGGCGTTAGCTGCGAGTGCTTTGAAGAAAGAATAAATAAGACGCCTGCTCTATTTACATGTACTTTATTAGTTTAGCTAGTTATACACTCCCCCGACTGGGAATCAAACAACAACTACCTTCGTGCTCTAAGGACGCTGTGTCGCTGCTCCGTGACGGCCTCAAACAAAATTACTATACATTTTTCTTTTAAAAATATTAACTATAACAACTGTTAGTTAATATATAACAATTTGTTAATGTTTTTAATAATTTTCGTGACATTGTGCATAATTTCTAGTTGAAATAATTTATTTCCGTATTCAATGAAAGTTCCTTTTTCCCCTCGTGCCACACAGCCGGGACGCTACATATTATCACAGTAATGTATTTCGTGGACATCGAGCTCGGTAGATGTACATTTGATTCTCTAACTCACTTGACATATTTTGTTCCAATAAGAGCCACACTTGGCTCCACGCTTCGTCAAACTAGTTCGAAAATTAAAAAAAAATTGCACCAGTATTTTATAAGTGGCGACGCGCCACCGAAGTGAGAGCTTTTAAAATTGAAAAAGTTTAAATTTATCGCCTCACACCTCCCAACTATTTTATTGAACTACAATATTCCTATTCGTCCCTTCGGCCGCAAGAGATAGCGCGCTTTCTTCTTGTATGCGTCAGACAATTATTATAATTTCACAAAGACGTGTAAGCTCTAAGAATGGTACTCATGACTAGCGTAATTCAGAGCTAATTTTTAATTAACCGGAGCATGTACGTTTCAAATTAAAAATTTAATTGAAATTCAGTAAAAATAATTATTTTATTTTATTTTCATTTCATTTTTTAGTATTTTTAATTTGAGATTTTTACTATTTATATACACTAGTTAGTTATTTGTAACGTTTCTCATTCTATCAATTTTTTTGAATGCATCAACATTATCAGGTTCCTTCGAAGTCAAATTGGAGCAGTTCAAGTTCTTCTGAAGACGTATTTTTGAGTCTTACTCTTTCACGAATAGCAAGGGGGAACTGGAAAGGGAGAACCCTGTATCAAGATACTCTAATATCTACTAGTAGTGCAGTTTAAAAATATTATGTGTTTAGTGGCAGGACAAGAAGTGGAGGTAATTCTTCGCTCTGGTGTCGAGACAAAGCGCGGCGTTGAGTTCTGCTACTCACGCACGCCTCCAGAAACACGCAATACCTCCAGAATTCTGCAGAAAGTCGGGAACAAAGCATCTTAACGCTGGGTTTTCTCTGCCTACCCTGCTGTGTTCGGGATATAACGTGAAACTGTTTTATATATTTAATAGTGGCAGGATAAAACGCCGCGCTTTAGCTTGACACGGACATAGTAGTTCTATACTTACGTATATCCATCATTCAAGGAAGAAGAAGCGGATATTAATAAATCGGCTTAGAGGTTGCTCCCCGTCACGTTATTGGGAACTTTCAATTTCCTGAGTGGTGACGTCACACACCTGCCGCTGACAGCCTCCGCGCTACTCCGCCATGGTACAGTAAAGTGCGGCGCTGACGCCCGCCACTCAACACGCATTGCCTCCCATCTATCAATATACGTATCTGCTGCGTGCAGGGTAGAGTGTGAAGCTGATTTCAATACTAGAATAAGAATTAAAAATGAATAAATGATATTTATGCACAAGTAGTTGGATTGATGTTGTTAGCAAACTCTTGTAAGAGGGTACATGTAGGGAGGAAAGACTATAAAAGCAATAGAATTGTGTTACTTGCCCTCGATTGCTACAACTCCGGCTGATGCTTGAAGGTAACAGCAACGGCCCTTATTAGAAGGAAGAAATATTGTTATTAGGTAATACAATTATTTGTATTATCTATAATAGTTATTACAATTACTTAAAATCTCTTTCTGAATAATTTAGAAACATTTAGGTTACATATTTTTTTATATTGTTTTTTTAAAAAAAATTAACAGTTTCCAAATTCCAACAATATACGAATTGCATTAAAAAAAATATTGTAAAATATTCCCAAGACGATGGCTTATACTGTCAAAAAGTTATCAAATGTTATGCAGCGCCAAGTATTTATCACACACCCTAACTCTCCCTACAAGCCACAACCTCAGGAAAAGTGAGACTTGGCCGTTACTGCCAGTACTATTGTAATAGGATAGTCAAACACACAGTCAATAGCGCCATAAAAAGAAACAAATGAAAAGCCCAGCTTATACCTCGCGAGCCGTACTGAGGTAGGTAGGAGGAGAGGCTCTGGAGGGAGGGCACCAGTAATGGAGTCCTTTGTGTCAGAGGCGGCGATCGAAATACATTCAGTGCGTCCGATTGAACATTTTAATTACAATTTCTATTCCATTCTACCGACGACCAGCGACCAGCGACCAGCTACAAGATGAAGCTTTCAGTTTCTATTTTTAATATAAATTCGTCAATTGAAGCTGTTGTGGCGCAGTGGCACAGTTTAAGGTTCGATTCCTACTCAGAAGAATGTACAATACCAACAAAGCGAGGCGTAGAACCTCAGACACGAAGTGTCGGAGTTTCCTCTTCCTATGCGCTACATGCAGGTTTGTTTATCAAAATAATAATTATTCTGGGTGTCGAAAACGATGTTTCTCTTTGCAAGAAGCATCGTTTTCGAGACCTTAGTTTACTATACAATCCGTTTTACGCTCAGTAATTACAATGGCAAACTACTCGTATATCCACAATATATTCTTAACTTTGCACGGCTACAAAAATTATACAAATTTAAATATCCACATTTAAAAGTTCAAGAAGATGTTGCTAGCTGGTTGAAAATAAACCGTGTATCTCGTTTAATTTTAATATTCACTGAGTAGGTTCAATATGAAGGCGATTGAGTCGCACCGTCACGCGGTCACGCGGTCGGATAGCCTACCGTCTAGAACTAGAACGACAACCGTCTGCTTGGCAGTAGCGTGCAGTACAGTATTTGTAGAAGTAGTTTAAAAAAATAATTATTGAAAAGGTAATTAAACTAAGCTAAGCTTATACAAATAGATATATATTATTGGCTTCATGCTATAATCTCGCACAGAGCAGGGTCACTTTCTGCCAAATTCTGGAAGTATTGCTTGTGGAGTGGCAGAACTTAACGCCCCTTTGCCTTTTCACCAGAGCGAAGAAACGGAAAAATAATCATAAATAAATATTTCACTTCCTCGAGTGGGGATCGAACCCACAATCGTCGCGATATAGGTGACTGTAGCGCGACGATTGAGTTCAATCCACAAGGGTGTCGCTGCCTGTGACGCTGTGTCGCTGCGCTAGGACGGCATTAGGTACATTGTTTAATGCCCAATATAATATATCTCTATGTCATATTGTTTCGTATATTCCAGGGTCAGCAGATATACTACTTGTGTTGAAACAGAACTCACCGGCACACTTTGTCTAATAGAGCGGGGAAATTAAAATAATTAATTCCCTCGTGTGGGATAGAACCTACTACTTCGCATTCACAGTCAGGTAGATGCTATTCCACTTCGATTTCAAGCATTTAGATCTCGCGTGGAGTAATTTAGAGCTGCAGTTGATTTCACGAATTCAGCAAATACTGGCGCACATTAACTGGTCATTAGAGAATAAGGTCAAGTCGTGAATACCAACATTGGTACTTCCACAAATATATGAGAAGCTATTGAGTGAATGTGATACGCAAAAACTTGACATAAGTAAGAGTATGAGGCCGTGTAAGGTGTGTTGTATCGCAACAGACCAGGGCCCGGAAATGGCCGCGATCCAAATCTTCTTTAAGCTATTGCCAATATTTTGTTGCGGCTTTAGAGAGGGCTACGAGCAAAGAGGAAACCAGACACCTAAATAAATTCTTCGAAATATAAAGAACATACTTACTTTTCGATTATTGGAAATTTGGTATAATTTTAAATGGTAATATTTTAAATATAATATTAACTATTAACACTTGAGGATTATCTGATACACTGGCGGTCTACGGTTTTTGGAAACTAAACTGCAACATCAAATTTTTAATTAAAGAAGTATAACAAATACAAAAATTGCTTAAAATCTTCGAAAGGAAACTGTTGAAATCTCGCTACTGAAGCCGGTGCCTCTTGTCTCTTATCACTGTCCCATATGTTCCTATCGAGCTTCATCTTATTTATCATTAATAAAGGAGGGTAGAAACGTTCCTTAGCTTATCTCTTCGATTCTAGATTTCCTAAAAAGTGATGCATCGCTAGTTCGGTAGCGGGCGCTCGGGAAAGTATGGATTCAATTGTTTCGACTTCTTGCGAGAAAAACTGCCATACTTGTTACACTCACGTAAATGTTCTTAAATCTGGGTCTTTCCAGCGTCACGCTACAGCTCTCAGGCCATTTTTAACTTTTAAAATGTTATATAATAAAAAGTTTCAATACTAGCTTCACGGCGTATTTCTCATATTAAATAAGAAAACAACATCAAAACACTGCGATCCCCACTTTCTGCCGAAGTGTTGAGACCTTGCTTGTTCAGTGGCAGATTAGCCTTATTAGGCTGTACTTTAGCCTTAGTGGCAGGTGTAATAAATAATAATTTCTTCTCTCAAGTGGGGATATGATTACTACAGCAATTAGCGCGTGTCTCAATGACGTTTCCACCACACCACGTTGACATGACTGTATTGTATTCTCGTGTTCCGTGAGCCAGGAAACACGATCCTGGCTGTAAACGGGACAATTGTGGGTTCAATTTCCATTCGAGGAAATTAATTATTTTCAGGATTTAGATTCATGTGCTTGAAGCTTCGATTAAATAATATCCTAATGCAGTATTTCTAAGTCGACAAGACGATAGTGTTATCGCACTTGCAACGATACACGTTGCGTGACACGTAATTACTTATAATGAGCTTTAAACACGTCACGTCACGTCGTCACGGCCGTCACCTTCACGTTTGAAAACACACAATACATTTTTATTATATTAACATAAGTTATTACTTTATAATATATACTATATTCGTAATAAGCCATAGGTGGCCTAACGGCGTCTGGCAGTAGTGTAGTAGGGAAAGTAAGTATTTGTAATGTAGGCACTCTGGTACTCCGCACAAGACAAAGCGCGGAGTTGAGTTCCGCCATTCGACATTGCAGAACGAAGTGTCTAAATACTAAATTACATATGCGAGATACCTACAGCGTGAAACCATAAGCACTAACACTATATTTACTCTTATTTTCAATTATCATAATATCTCATAACAAACAATAAATAATTTAAAAGGAGGTTTGTTGTGAAGTAGTTTTACTAATATATAATGGGATGATACAAATGTTTAATAATGTAATATCAAGTTGGTACAGTGTGGTTTATTATATAAATATCCTTAATTATTTAAGAGGATATTTTAATATTATTATGTGCTACTTTGTTATAGCTATTTCTATAAATGTACATTTAGTAATATATATTCCTACCAAACGACAATAAACTATCATTAATCTTAATACTCAAACTCCAAGTGGGTTGAATCAAAATAGGATTTGGGAGCAAATATTTTAATAGCTCTAACTAAATAGGAGAGGCCGGCCGAGGCTGCATCTCATCGGGAGGGCCCTCCAGCGTAAAGCGTCACTCTGTCCAGAACACCTCTGTTCCGCACTCCAGTACAGTACGGTGCTTTGAGGACCTCTCGGAAGAGCTTTAGCATAAGTAAGTACTTAAAGCGCAGCTCTCACTTGATAAAGCCTTTTTTGGTTTAAAATTGGTATTTTTAATTTACAAGGGTGAACAGTTATATAAATTTATTTATTATGAGCTGAAGTATAGTCGGTTAATATCTGGTTGTACGTGTAGTTGTTAACTCGTATTATGTTCGTATATGGCTGTGACTAATAATTACCTGAAGATTTTTATAATTTTCAGAGTTCCATACCCCAAATGTAAAAACGGAGTCCTGTAGGATCACTTTGTTGTCAGTCTGTCAAGACTATTTATCTCAAGGTGTTTATAGTCCCTTGCAGCACTAAAAAAAAACAAAAGGCGCGGCTTAAAACTCGCTACGTTAAATTATTTATATTTATCTAAAAAAGTAAACTGCCTGAAGTTTTAATTTATAATATTTTTATTAATTAGAATGCTTATGTAAGTTATAATCCCTCAAATAACGATAAAGTATCTCAGTCCACTTATAAAATAACACAATTATATTTGAAGTGAAGGATACATATTTAAGTACACCACACTCTGGTTTGAATAAATTAGTAACGCTAAAGTAATGAATCCTGTGCTCGGAACAGCGCCTGTGCGCCAGGAGAGCTTCAAATAGTTTTAGATTCGATTTTTGTAGACAAATGTACATATGTATTGAATATGTACATTTGGAATGTAAAAATCTTTTCCATTTAGCAGAGTAGGCAGACTGAACACTAGGTGTATTAAGTTGAGACATTGTAAGTTGAATGGTGGATCTCGAAGCCGCGTTTTATCTTACTCGTACTTCCAAAGCGAGGATATGAAATTATATAGTTTACACAATACAATATATAAAACATGTTTACAATATGTTCAATGTTTCTAACATTCAGTCAGTACATGGTATATTCACCACAAGTGAACTGCTAGATTTCCCTCGTGCGTGTCCCGTAACACTGCAAACCGCGAGCATTTATATACTATCTAGCTCCAGCCAGAATTTGAACAATTATCATTTGACAAAAAAATGCTATTTATAAAATAATATTTACTTTTTTAAATACATTAAATAATATTATAATGTTTATGAGGATTGATGAATACCAAAGTCACGAAATAAACGAAATGACGAAAATAGCGGAAATCTGTAGAGCTGTTAGCTGGTTATCAATGAGTTTATAAATCTAGTGCAAAGGTGAGTAAAAAACCTCGTCACGTACAGCTGCCGGGAACTCCTCTGAGGTCTGAGCGTCTTCTCTACTTACAGCGAGGGACTCTATAGTGGGATATCCATTACTTTTCATGGAAACTTGTAATATCGAGAGAGTATTGTTAAGATTTATTATCATATCAAGTTGTACAAAGTCAACTTATACTTTTTATTTTTTTAGCTTTATCCAGCATACAGCGCTGTGCTGTAGAGCAGAGATAACTTGGTGTCACTGGAGACACTCCGTCTTCTGTTTTCCGCTCGAACTCGAAACTCGCACATACTCGCAAAACAAACAAATATGTTTTCTTACATTTTAGTTAATTTGTATCTGTTTTTCAAAGAAAAAATTTTTATAAATTTTTGCACAATCCTACCAATAATTATTTTATGTAAAAAAAAAGAAAAAAAATCTAAGAAAATATTAAATTTTATTCATCCAATTATTTCATCTGGTGTAAAGAAAACAAAGTTTTTAACATAAAAAGATAAAATGTTCGGTTGTCAGGAACGAGCGCCGCTATACATACTTATATAAGTCGCAGGGATTTAACTTTCATTAAAGTGCCGACTGAGCATTTTTATCCTGCCTAATCTTCTCATACTACACCCCCTCCCCGTGCTCCGCCCCCACCCCCCCACATCGTAGCGGATCCGGTTACCACAGCCTTGCAGGAGCCTACTGTTAATGTTTAAATTTACTCTTACTCTAAAATTTATTTTTAGATAGTATGTATTTGGTCATCAAGAAATATCTCTTATAAGAGTTTAATTTCCTACTATAACATATACGTAATATATATTAAATTTAACTGACTGACAGATAAGATAATAATAGGGGGAACATTTTATAATGTTTTGTTTAAAAATTTCATACTTTACCATATATTTAGGGTGACTCGGCGTTAGGCGGGCGGCTTCTGGTGAGGCCACGACTCGTTTGCATATTGTTGAAACTGCTATATATTGCTTTCAAATAGAAAAATTTTGAGATAAGCAGCTCCAGCCCCAGCTCTGCAAAACAGAGGTGAAGCTCCAGCTTCAGCTCTGTTTTTATTCGCAGCTAATATCAATACTTTTGTCAAATAACCAACCAGCGTGTATTAAAACACTGTTACATTAAGAATAAAATAAAATATGCCTCACGCTGTATCCTGCACTCAGCGGGGTGGACAAAGGAAACTTAGTGTTAAGACACTCCGTTCACCACTTCATTTCCTCGAGTGAGAATCGAATCCGCAACCTGTCGTGCAAAGTAAAATGCATGTGTCCCCGTGCCACGACTTACCTCATTATTGTTATTTTATATATAGCATTGAGTATAACAGAATAATACGTATATCTACAGCATGAGAGTCTTGAAATAGAAACATCGAAATCTAAGAACTCATAAATATGTATGTTTGAAGTACATGCAGTACACCGGCGAGCTCCGGCCGTGTTGACAGAGGCCGCCGCCCCCGCCGCCTCCGCTGCCGCTACACCTGCACCTGTACATATATTATGTGAGCTATGCTGACTGAGACCCTCATAATGCAGTGCAAGCAGAAGGAACCTGAGAACCTACTCTGTTCACATTTTCACGATCTTCACATTTACCCATTCCACCAATTTCTGTAGCCATAGCGGCTTGAGAGCCGGAGCTCAAAATTGGATTTTTGAGCTCATTTTATATTTTTATTTTCTCGCTCTGGTAATATAACAGGCAGATGAAATGAAAATAATACACATTTCATTCCCCCGAGTATAAATCAAACTTACTACCGCCGCGTAATAAATATATATTAGAGCGAATGGGGAACGAATCGCACCACAGTCCACAACCGTTGAGCGCCAAGAATTGGCGCTTAGGTATCGCTCGAGAACTAGTCTAGCTAGTCTGTCATGCTACACATATTATATTAAATGAATATTTGAGTTCAGTTCAGTGTCAGTTCCAGTCACAGTCACACCTCGTGCCTCAGCGCCACGACTGCCCTCAAAACATTTGCCGGAATACAAACACGCACACATGTAACTGAATTAAGACTGAGTGAACGTTCATCAGAGCGCTATTGTTAACTCGCTAAAAGATAGTTTCGAAAATTAATTACAAAGAAAAAATATATTTTTCAAGCTTTGGTAAGAGGAAGTGACGTATTTGATTCTTCCACATATATACATTCAGGATACTTAAAAAAATGAAGTATAGAACACATAATGATTATATATTCCGTTATGGATAAAGCTAAGCTTCCACGAAGTCACTGAAGATTTAGTTACATGTTAGCCTCATTGTATCGTATTGAATCATAAAACCGACGTTCTATCTCACAAAATAATAAGTCGGGTTTCCTCATTGGCTCCGTCAAATGAAATAGCATACGAGAGCTTTTCTTATAAAATAGTATTTTAGTTGAAATCCGAGTTACATTCGCTTCGGTGAATTCTCATAATCGATTTTATTAGAAAATGTAATTGTCTCTACACGACTGTCCAATCCGAAGCAGCGGTTGTCGACTCATCAAAAAACTTATTTGGCACAAACTCAACTTCTATTTTGGGAATTTAATTTTAGACTACCTTCTCTATTTGTTTTTCCTTTCCACAGTGTATTCTATTTCGCTGAACGAAGTATGATCGGTGCTTCAAAATTAATTTAGAGCACTTTAAAATGTATTGTATTAAAACAGTAAGCATATATTATTCCTAAATTTCATTCTCTTTCTCTCTCTTTTGTTTAACAAAGTCAAAGTACGTTGTACTTTATGTTAAGTAATATATCTTTTCTCTTTAGTTTGTTGTTTGAACTTGATTTGAGTTTTGTTAAAAATTTATTTAAAAGAAGTTAAATCTAGTTCTGCCACTCAAGGCA
Organism: Heliconius aoede; assembly: GCA_037355905.1. Taxonomy (NCBI): domain Eukaryota; kingdom Metazoa; phylum Arthropoda; class Insecta; order Lepidoptera; family Nymphalidae; genus Heliconius; species Heliconius aoede. Next base: position 62,197 of record JBAIZZ010000248.1, on the reverse strand, counting down.
GCAATGCCGTAAGATTTCGACGATGTCGAGGTGGGCAACGGAGTGTTAATTGAAAACGGAGTTTCTTAAAAGTAGGTTCTCTGTATATGCAATATGCAAGATATAGCTTTTTAAGTTGGCTAATCGAGTGACTGGTGCGGCTGGCGGCGAGGTGTCCGCAATGTTGAAATGCATCCCTCGAGAGAGTTTACGTAAACCTTAGCTGCATGTTTACATTAAAGTTCGGTGCTAGAGTTATTAGCCTCTACGAGGGGCTGAATGTAAATGCAAGCCACCTCCCCCAAATCTACCCCCCCCCCCTCCTTTCCTTTCACCGGCCTGCACCGCCGCGTCATAAAAATTCTTCATCTTTTTAATATCGTACAGCGTTGTCGACCGAGAGCTCTCGGAAACAGCTACACTTTCTGACCATTATGTATATTCCATTACAAATTATACTATTATATACAAAGATTCACCTTGTTAGCAACAAAACAATATTCAATTTCCTATAACAATGACTGAAAAATTATAAATATGTAGTGATATAGGTGACTACATAAGAATAAATATCGGTTCTCGCCTAAAGCGAGTCTCGTGACGTAACCGGTGAAGGAAAAATCTAATACTACCTGTTTCAACGGTGACAGATATCGTTCCCTGATGCTCGTACTGAAGATAAACTACTTCATAATACGGAGAGTTTTGTAGCGCTCTCTGAAACATATTTTATTATAAAAGTGTCCATTTTGAATTATTGCTCTAACGAGTCCGGGGTGCAGGTGGGTTATATGCTCACATTTCAAGTTCTTCATCGCTCTATGCTCTACTTTGTTTGTCTATATTTGAAAGATGTTGGAATGAAAGCAACACATATTATCAAAAATATTTATTCTTTTGTTTGAATGTTTCATCTGCATTGTAATCGACTATGTACAAAAAAAGCTACTTAACATATTAAAACTATATTTTTAGTATTACAAAAAATGATGGTAATAAAATGTACATTTTATACTTATTACGAAAGTATCAAATTTCTTAAACGAACTTTACTAAACAGTCGTTGCTCAATGAATCTTACTTCTCTGAATATAGAAAATTTAAATATACTTCTTAAATGAAATTAAATCTACAGATTAGTCCAAGTAAAAGTCCAACAATAATTACAGAACTGCTGTATAATATGTATTAAAATTACAACGACTCAGCCACCTTCATCTTAACCACTTTTATTAATTTACAAAATATTCCATTTAAATCCGCATTACTAGATTAGGCTTGTAAAAAATAATGTTCGTCTACATAAACAAATACTAACTAAATAATAAAAATATTAATAGTAACATGTAATATATTTCCCAAGTTATATACAGTTTGTATGAGTGACTTGAGAGTGCGCTGGCGTGGCACTCTGCCTCATCCGCGTGGAGGGCCAGCAGCGGCTTAGGTGTAGGAGCGCCCGGACCGACCACGCAGGTACTGCTGCGTGCGGCGAGGCGAGCACTTCGCGTCCCTGCCCCGACCTCGCTTGTCCACCGTCTCAGCCACGCGCCGACCCATGATGCCGAGCACCCGCAACGAAGTGGGTTACCAGTGAGAATCAGACCTCCTGATTAAATAACGACCAATGACCAATTTTTATCAGAAATGAACAGTTAAAGTACAAAAACATAATACAGCATTAAACCGGTACCTGGCAACAGTTTTGTGGCGAGTCTGTTCCATCCTGTTGAATTTGGATATAAAACTGTAGATCCGAAATTTACAATTTTATTAGCTGTGAGATCCAGGGCCAGATGTGGGACTCGAAACAATGGCAACACGAGACCATCTGGTAATTCCACAACTCCGGAGTTCGTCAGTCGCAACGAAAGTGACCGTTGCCTTCCTAGCGCCGCGAAAGCGTGAGGGGCCACATACCGCATTGCTACGCCACGGACTTCTAAAGAACGGAGTTTAGATGCGCGTAGTGAGGAAAATTGAGTGTCCAGTGACTCTTTACGTATGAGAACTACAAGTGCCTCCAAGTGACGCGTCGCAAAAACAATATCTGCAATAGGAACCTCCTTTGATGAGCCTGTGGGAGACTCGAGAGTTAAAGATCTCAAACATTTCAAGGCACGAAAGGCTCTAGGCTCGATATTTTCTATATAGCGTAAGTTATCCATTTTTAAATAGAGTAAGCGATCCAAGCCATCAAAAACGCCCCGTTGTATTCGTACTATGGGATTTCTGGATATGTCGAGAGAAATAAGCTGTGGTAACCCCACCCACATCGCTGGACGCATTGAAGTAAATTTGTTTCCTGCTATGTCTAAAGCTCTTAAATTCAGAAGATGTCGCACATCTGCCTCACTATATGATGCTATATAATTTCCACTGAGATTGAGTTCCGTAAGATTAAGGAGAGGAAGATGTGGTGAACTTTTTAGATTTATATTTGCTAAAGAGAGACGTCGTAACCGAGGAACATTATGGAAAAGCTCTTTGAAATTTGTCTTGATTGCATTGAATGACAAGTCTAGCCGATGAAGTCTTGGTAAACCTGCAAAAGTATTGTCTGATAAGACTGTAAGAGCATTATGTGACAGACCCAGCTCATGTAGAAAGGAAGTGGCGTGAAACATGGCGACATCGAGGTACTCGATGCTGTTGTGCGACAACTCAAGTCGTCGCAGAGTAAAGCCGACTTGAGATAACGCGCTACTGGGAAACAACGCTAACTGATTATCACTCAAATCTATGTATTCTAAAAGAGTGTTTTTGAAAACATCTCGCGGCAAAGCCCGCAATTTATTGCTATCTAAACGTAACATTCTTAAATGATATAAGCTGTGAAATTGCTCCACTGAGAGCTGGTTTATTCGGTTACGCGAGATATCTAAAATTTGTAAAGAAGGCAACTCTGCCAGTGCTCTTCTTTTTAGGGTACCAATTTCATTTCCCTGTAGATTTAATATATTTAAGTGAGGCAACAACCCAAATGCTGCATTTTCTATGACAGTTATTCTATTGTAGGACAAAAATATTTGTCGAATGTGTTTACCTAAAGAAATAAAAAAATCTGAAGGTATTATTTCCAACATATTATGGGATAAGTCTAAGCTATTAATTGAAACTGTTAATCTACCCATAAGGGATGAAATTTTATTATAACTAGCATTGACGGCAAAATTGGTTTCATCCCTTGATATGTTAAGAAAATGTCTAGTTGAAAACTCCGTTAAACTATTTTCCTGTAAATCCAATATTTCTAATTTAGGAAGATCAACAAATGCTTCTTCGGCTATGAACTCTATAACGTTGCCAACTAAGTTTAAATATGCCAGATTCTGTAAATTACAGAAACTTCGTTCACTTATATTGTGCAGTCTGTTGTGAGATAAGTCTATAATTTGTAGTTCTGTCATTTTTTCTAAAAAATCAGGATCTATTCTACTTATATAATTATATGATAGTTTTAATTCCTTAATTTTATACGATCCATGCGTTTTACTGAATTTACTAGGAAATTCGATTAATTTATTGAAATCCAAATTTAAATATTCCAAGGAAGGAAAATTTTGTATATCATCAGTCGATATAAAATGAATATTATTATTATCTAAACCTAACCAAGTCAATGCCTCTAATGAGGAACCAGTAGATATTTCACCACCAAATAGCGCCGAGGATAGTTCTAAAATTCTTAAATTTGTTAAATTAGCAAAAACTCCAGCCTCTATATAATATAGATCGTTAAAACTCAATATGAGTTCACGTAGAGGCAACGGAGGAAAAGAGCCCATCGCAAGCTGAGCGAGCTTGTTCCCACGAAGGCTGAGGGTGTTCAGTGCCTGAGACCAGGGCCCGAATACGTCAGATGGGATATATGAAATGTGATTGTACCCAACATCTAAATAAGATAATGTCGCAGGTGTCAAATCGTGTAAACATTTTGGGAAAGACGAGAGAAAGTTTCCAGCTAATGAAAGAGTTTGCAACATCATTGGTAATACTTTTACTTCCTCCAGGAGGTTGTATGCGAGCGACAAATGTCTAAGTTTTCGCAACTCCTTCAAGCTCTCTGGCAGGCTCTCTCTTGTTAGTTCATTGTGATCTAACTCTAGCTTGTCGAGTGTGTGCTTCAGTGCATGAAATATGGCCTCTGATATGTGTCGTAACTTGTTATATGAAACCGATAACTTTTCAAGTCGAACACAGTTCGTTACAAATGATGGTATACTTGTGAAATCATTAAGGTCCAAGATTATTTTCTTAAGGTGAGCGTGGTGAAGAAATTCTATGTAAACATTATCAGTTAACTCATTGTGGCTCAAATCAAGTGAATCTACTTTAGAACGCTCCGTTTTACAAGAAATGTTAGGATTTGGCTGAAGTACGTTATTTCGAAGGTGTAGATGACGGAGGCGAGGTAGAAGTGAGAGAGTCTTGCAAGACAAATCTGATAAGAGATTATCAGAAAGTCGTAAAATTGTCAAGGAGGCAGACAGCGCGCCCGCATCCAATTGCCTCAAACGATTTCCGTCAAGTTCCAACTGTACCAAGTGGCGCAGCGACGTCAAGGCACCTTCACGTATTATACATATGTGATTATTACTAAGCGACAAGCTACTCAATGATTCCGACAGTCCGCCCCAATCCGTTTCCGGCAGTAATTCATTTATGTAATTGCTGAAATTAATTAATTATATCAATACACATAGACACGAAAACTTTATTTTATTATAATAGTTCGGTCAATTATATCTTACTTTTGTAAATTTAGCCAATTTAGTACTTTCAACGGTCGCAGTGCTTCTATAGGTATTGTCGTAAACTCGTTATAGCCCAAGTCCAAAGAAGCAAGGCTGGACTTCATTGATCTGAAAATCAATAAAATATTGAAATGTTCAAATTTATTGTAAAATATAGTGCAAAAACATTAGATATACACACTGAAAGGAAGTAGGTTCGATGTAGTGAAGGTGGGAGGCGACCAGCACGAGCGTCCGCAGAGGTCGCGCGTCGAGCGCCGCCTCACCTAGCACGCCCAGCCGCGCCGCCGACATCGCCACGTGCAATACGCTCTCCTCTACAATAAATTACGATTATAAGGAGAAAATAGGTTAAAATACTAATATATAGTGTTTAATTAAATTTTTACTCATCTTTACGTATTGCTCGCGTTGAATGGACCAAGCAAAAAATTACCGAATTATTTGAGCCAATATAGGAGATATATACACATAGACTAGTTACACATGTACTTATATTCTAGTTACCAGTATCGGGAAACCGATGAAAGGACACAGAATCACATGCGAAGTGATCGTTGCGACATATGCACAGCGGGTTGGTGTTGCAGGGCTTGGCGTGGGCGGCGTGGGCGGCGGGCGCGGTCGCGGGTCGCAGCAGCATGAGCACCGCCAGCGCCGGTGCCAGCACTCGAGTGCTGCCACAGTGGAGCCTTTCTGTAGCGCGCCATCCACACCGCATCGCTCTCTGCGCCTACGCATTTACTCCATTAAAGTATTTTAGAGTTTATGACATTAAATTCATATATTTTGTACTAATTGCTGCATGTTTAACGTTAAATCATATTTTTGTTCACTTTAAAAGAATTTAATTTTGTATGTTCGTAAAATGTAGTCTTATAATGTATAAACGAGACTTGCTTTTGTATATTTCTGCAGTAAATTATGAAAGTAAATATAGCTGAATGTGAATATACTCGTACTGTTTGCAACGAGGCGTTCGCAAAATAACGCTGTATGTTAAAATTATTATATTGTATAATCAAATAAGTTTTCACTAACGAGTGATGTCGCAAAAACTACTTCACGCGTCACCGGTAAACCCGATTGGGTCCTGCGTAATAAAGTTTCATGACGCCTCTTAACTTTGTTTCCTTTTTTGTATTACGTTGTATATATTTGAAATAAATATATACAGATTAATAAATATATAGTAAGTGAAAGTCATCAACGTTAAATATTGCAGGTTAGATTAGTCGAGTAGTGCGGGCCGGACTCAGGTGTCAGGCGAAACAGGTGTGTAGAGATCGTGTAAAACCAAAAAATATACACATACAATAAGAAATTGGAATGGCCTACCCGCGGCGGTATTTCCATGTCGATACGACATGGGTACCTTCAAAAAGCGCGTTTACCTCCTCCTTAAAGGCCGACAACGCACCTGTGGCTCCTCTGGTGTTGCACGGGGTCGTGGGCGGCGGTGATCACTTACCATCAGGTGACCCGAACGCTCGTTTGCCTTGTCCTCTCCCATAAAAAAAAAAGACAAGAACGTGCAAATATACATTCCGATAAAGTTTTAGTCGTAGCAGGCAATATATATTTGTAACAATTTAGAAGTAACACGCTTACAAGCGTCAGTAGTGGAAGCACTTTGAGGAAAAATAAATATAGACCTCCTGGTGATACGCATGTGTGGATAAAAACAGGACACATTAAGTAGATTGTACGCGCGCCGCCCGCGGGCCCGATTCTTTGGGGGCCTTGGAAAATTATATTTTCCTGAAGAAATCCTGCTCCACATTGGGAGCAAAGACGCACGCTGTATAAATAATACGCGGCGGCCGCCAGCCTCGAGCGCGAGTACTAATCAAGTACTATGAAATGGATATATTTACCAAAGCACACGTAATGCAAATATTTATTTGCCCGGTTGGATTTCATAATAGAACTTATAAAAACTAAGTTGAAAAAGAATGAATTTAAGATTTTCTTCAGAGTTTCTACATTTTTAACCAGAAGTAATTTTTAATACCTTCGTATAATCGCAGAGTCAAAATATTCGGCCTACTTCCAGTATCCATCGATAAGCTGCACTCTCGTAAAGTGCGCCCGCACGATAACGCCGCTAGCCCCGCAATATAACTCACCGCCGTACAGCGCCGTACAGCGCCGTGCCGAGGCTCGCCCCTCGCTATCGCACTATCTAAATACCGTTCGTGTTACTGTAAAGCCTGGAATACTCCAAAAGAACTTTGGCTTACTTCATTTATAGCAATTTTTCTCTTTATCTCGATAAATAATATACAAACTCTTAAATAAAGTGCTGTAGGATACATATACGAGACATCGAACATCAAGTGAAGTGGTTACGGCGATACACGACGTCCCGACGACGAGGGGCCACAAGCTGTCGAAGAATGCCACAGCTGTAGTGGCAAGGGTCGTCCGGACCCGCGTTAACTGTCTAGATGTAAACAAATTAGTGAAATTATCTAAAACAAGAGCAAGATTTAAACGAAAGATTGGAAAAAGCCAAGCCAAAAAGGCTAGCCAGCAAGAAAATGAAATTTCCTACGAGTTTTTTTTTATGGGAAAAAGCTACGGCCCAATGTGTTGATACTATGTGTGACACACCAAACGGGGGTTTTCAGACATCTTCTCCAAAGTAGACTGAGTCCACTGTGCTATCATCTGCATAGCAATAAATGACTCATAGCAATGAATGACTAATGAATAAAACGTACAACCTACGCCAATAAGGAAGCTATTTGGAAAGCATCTGAATCAATTTGGAGGTCCCGGCGACCGAGGCGATAAGAACGCGGTCTGACGGCGGACTATTGCAACTTAGTTATTTAATTATCTGAAATTGCTCTCGCAGTACATCAATATAAACATATAACTATGGGGAAAAACTCTACTACGTGACAAACAAGAACAAATAATTAACGACGTCTACATAATATCTATGCTTGACTTCTACTACTCGAACTATATTTATTACGTACTGCACCACTCCTTTGATAAAATTGGTAATATCAGAGGTATTATATTATATATTGGTAATAACATATATTTACTTTTCTTGTTATTTTAAGTGATTGATGTAAGCAACGTAGCAGTGAGTGTAGTTTGCATTTGTGTAAGTGATTGTAAAAGCATAACGAGAAAAAAATATAGAAGTAGAAATCAATAACCGATCGAAACCGAGAATTTTTCTTTGTCTCTGTCTATTAAGAGCCTGTATCCTTATTGAAATTAAGATAGTGAAACCAATAGCCAAATATTGCTTAAATGCGTTTATAGATATATTTTTATTGTTTTTTATTAATTATTTAAACTCGAAAAGTCTTTAGTGTGCCGACGAGCGGCGAAAGACGGACAGAGACGAAGACAGTTAACACAGTGTCAAGCAGCATAGCAAATTTATTTTTTTCTAAATAAAATAAATTTTCCTCAAAGTAATTTCGTATTTAAAATTCTTGAGTTAACATATTAAAAAAATATTTGAGTTAACATTAAATTTAGTAAGATAGCGAACTTTTAAAATATTCTTACAACGAAGAAGATTACCTGATGTAACATCTGTTTATACTATTCTTCCTTCACGATATATTTTGTCAATTAAATTATAAAATTATAAAATTTACATCTATGTAAAATTTTCACATCATACTCTTGTATCTACAGCTACGTCACGGCTACATCTTGGCTACGCTCATTCTACGTTCGCGCTAACTTTCAACGCGTACTTTACGTATAAATTTTGCTTACTATAATAATATTTATTTTTGTTACTTTTTTATTATTAATTAAGCAAAGCACACACGCACGCACGCACGCACATTGATAAAATATTTTTATTCTTATTGATTGAATTAAATCAAATCAAAGTGAATAGAACCTCTTTACGAGGACAAGGACCTGAACAAGCTCAGGCAAGAGTATGTGTGTGAGCTTGTGTAACAAGTGTATACATGTGTGTGATATGTGATATGCGGGTGCTTGCGTGTATGTATAAATCTGTGTGAAAGTGCGTGAAGAGGCCGTTATAGGCGCGCGTGTAAACACGGACATCACGTGAATAATTTAGTTGAAGTGCGAGCGGACGTTAGTCCCGGTGGGGCCACGTCTCTATCGGCAGGAACTATTGGACTATTACTATATATCATTTCGATGTAAAAATAAAATATTTTTTATATATTTCATACTTATATATATGTAAATATATATGTAAATTGAAAATTATAATTTATAAAGCACAACTTAATGACGATAATTTAAGCTTAATTATCTTCAAAGAAATAAATTTTTTGAACTTTTGTTCAATTATAAGCTAAATATCACGTGGACGTGGACGTGGTTTTATAAAGATTGTTTTTAAAATAATATATTCTAAGAATGACTTGACAATTTTAATAATATACCTCAAAGCAAATGGTATTTTATGATACACCGTAAAAATTATATTCGGAACTCTAACTTGTATAATAACAAAAGGTTTAAACCATAACTATATAGTGTAAGAAATAAAAATATATATTTTTCTTAAATTAAGCTAGCTTTAGTTTTTGGGAAAAAAATTAAATATGTATGAGAAAAGAGGTTTATATTCATCAGTTTGACGAGTGAACCTAGAACTATCTTATGTAGGACAGGCAGAGTGATAGTGTTAGTAAATTCTGTTCTCACTTTCCACCGAATTTATATTGATCACTGTAGATTAATATAAACCAACTTTATGGACTACAATGGACTCTCTTCTTTACTCTCCGAACGCCGCCGCCCGCCGGTCGCCGGTCGACAGACGATTGACATACAAACAGTCACTGCGACAGTAGAAATAGTAAATAACTGTTGTTGATATATGTGTAATTCATATTATAATCTTCCTGAAGATACACGCACGTATATTATTTGTTAATGAAACACACTAGAAAGGCATTAAAGTAACTATTTAAGTTACTTTATTACAACCCCGCTTTGAATCTATCCGTAGTTTATTTATTGAGCAGTTAATTAAACAAAAGAGTGAACACAGGGCACGTCGTGTGTATTATATAAGCATCTGTAATAATTACATTAAAATTAAATAGACATTTTATTGTTTGCTTAAGTTGTAAAGCACATGTAAGAATTTTGACGTATCATGAGAACTTAGAGAACGTATGGCTTAGTTGGTTAGAGCGTTTGGACTGTTTCCAAAAAGTCGAATGTTCAAATACCACTACGTTCAATTTTTTACGTTTTCTAAGCAAGTAAACGGAGTATCTTCTCTGAAGGTCTCGTTTGCGCACTCTTCTATACGCGGACATAAGGTAAAGCTATTAAAAAGAATAATTAAATATGGGAAACTTACTTCAATTATTTAAATAATTAGCAATCCGAATTAAGTGGACATCAGAGGCGCTGGCGGTCGGTGCGTTATTAGTCAGATCTCGTAATTGGCCTCTCGCATTCCGCTAGATAAAAAGTTTATACGTTTTAATCACATTAACGACGACCGCACCGTCCCCGTCCCGTCCCGTCCCGTCCCGACCCGCCCCGACCTGCTACTTGTCACGTCTTGCTGTTTTAATTTCCTACATCTCTTCGTTTAAGTAGCGGGATCACATTTTAATTAATATAATTAAGGTCTGAGAGAACGAGTGAAGTTTGCTCAAACTTACTGTTAATGCCGCTTTATAGAGGTATTCTCATTAAGTTTTATAAGTCTCGACCTTAAAAATAAAAGTTTAAAGATTTATGTTTGAAATTGACATTTTTATTTCAATATTTTCAATTCGTTGCTTTCATTAAAAGTCCACGTTTTGCCATGAATGCAATATTCTATATATTTCTAAAACAAACATTAAAGAGACAAAGCAGGTGTTTTTTTTTATATTGATTACTTCAGGCCTTATTCAATGTATACATGAACAATGCTTCGTTTGATTTGAGACTTTAATAAATAATTGTATGGAGTAATTCCGCTTGCTGTTTGCAAAGGATTTTGGCCAATTTCGCCTTATCCCAGGAGGGTAAACTAATTCTTTGTAGTTAGTGCTCGTACGAATATTAATACCGCTTAAACTTTAAAGATTGATGATGATGATGATGATGAAAATTTATTGCAGTAGTTTAAAAATTTCTTTGTTATTAAACATACATTCATTTATACATACATTTATTGTTGAAAAAAATATATAATGAAATATTAAGGAATTCTAGGTATTTTTTCTCAGCTTTACACTGTATCTATATGTCCATGTCAACCATATGTATATGGTGGAGTAAAAATTTGAAGAAATTTAAATTTTATCAACACACTCTGTTCTCCTCTTTCCTCTTGAATTCAAGACATTGCAATTTGAGTGACGGAACCCAATGCCGCGTTTTATCTTACCAGAGAATGGGGGATTTTTTTTTATGGAAAAGGACGCGCACGGGTCACCTGATGGTAAGTGATCACCGCCGCCCACGACCCCGTGCAACACCAAAGGAGCTGCAGGTGCGTTGCCGGCCTTATTGCCGTTGAATTAAATGAATGGGTATCGAACACGACTATGGTATAAAGTAGTTAGACATTTTCATATCGCTTTTATAGCCTCACATACGTAGTAAGATACATTTTATAACTTATTTAAGTAAATAATTATGTTATTAGTTTTTCCTCCCACATTTTACCTCTAACGTGTGGCTTAAACAATGTAACTCACAGTGTCACTTGGTGCAGCAGCGGGTGCAACCCGCCACCATGGTTCGAACACGCAACTAACGTTAACACGTAAACACGTAACTACTGCCACTGTCACGTCGGGACTGCGTCACGCTGTAGCACGTCCGCCGCGCTCACCGGTCGTGCGCGCTCTGCCGGCTACGAACTACGTGTGTCGTAGTACAGACTACCGCCTTACTGAGCTTTCCTACTGTAACGAATGCATCGATGTCAGTAGTGTCAGTCTGATAGAGTATCATAACTTTTACTACGAGCGAATATTAAAAGTCAGAAAACTTATATTACTAAGGATTTATTATTTAACTTAATTACCTACCTACTGACTTTAAAATTTTACTTATACGAATAAACTTAAGCAGAAACTAATTAAATTATCCATCAAATCCATGGTAAGTGTTGTTCTACAGACACGGCCCAGTGTAGTCCAGTGTAGTCCAGTGTAGTCCAGTCCTCGCCTCTGTAGGCGTCCTCGTGCGGTTCGCGACTTACATTCACTTCTCTAAAAGCGTCCAAAATAATATTATTTTGTTTATTGTCTTTGCCATAATTTCTGTTTATAAATTCCTTATTTACCCACTATATATCGTTCTTGCCTGCATAGCAGGATTGTGTGTGTATGCCACCACGGCCTCATCAATATATTGCAAAAACGACAATACACCTATCCAAAGTATTTTTGATGTTTGACGGCTACATATGGCTATACACGGCTACTCGTAGATACTTTTAAAATAAACGATACTGTTCTCATGACTTAATTGCTCATGATATAGACTTACATAAACATATATGAACAAATGAATGCAAAATGTATGTCGGATGCTAACTACGTTCGCTCGAGTGCGTCGCAGGTGCAGGTGCAGGTGCCTGCAGTACCCACCAGTGTCGAGGATGTCCTTTGACGTCATTGACAAGGTCGCTTCCTTACGAAATCTCTATGACAAAAGTTCATTGTATTGTATTTTCCAGAGTATCTGTTGAGAATGTTCCGTGATGTCACGGCGCTACGTCTCCGCGCTCTATTGTAATAATTCTATGGCGCGAAATAAATATTCCGAAAAATATATTATTTCCTGTAATTTTTCGAATAATATTTACCTCTGTTGAGTTCAAGGCGACCCCTCTTCACAAACCCTGTTACAACGGTGCACTGAGTGCACTTTCGAATATTTCTCGACCTTTTTCTTACAACTTTACGTCTCATTTAAATTCATAAAATTTTTGCACAATCCGCCTCATATGTACCCCCATACCAAAAGGGCTGGATTTGTTAAATACAATAATAAATATAATTTATTTCAGATTAATATCCATAGAAGGTTAGTGCGTTAGTAACAATATAAAAAAATTGAAATAGTTTAAAAAAGATTTTTTTATTAATAATTTATAAATAAATAATTTAGTAATTAACATGTCGTAGCAACACAAGAGAAACACGACAACGATCGTCATATTTGATGTACTCAACAACAACAACAATAACAACATAAGGATAGGTAAGGTAAGGTGAGTGTCGGAGGTACTCGGGGAGATATTCGCATTTAATGTATTTGTATTTTCTCGATCTGTCTAGATACAGCGGTACTTTACATTTAGCCGCCGATTACATTTTTCATAATACAGTCATCAGCCGGCATACAGTTGCAAGTGTGAGTAAATAACTGCACTGCGACGCTTGACGACAATCCCAAGAAGAAACACGCTTTTTCATACTTTATGAATGTGCCCACCTGCCCCACGGGCCCCCGTCATCACGTCCGCCGGCCGGGGCCCGGCAGGCCGCGGTGGATGAGGGCCGGACGTCCGTCGAGAAAAAGATCCGTTTCCTTTACTTTATATTTTTTAGATCTAGAAAAAAATTAAATCCCCTTCATATTAGACGTAATAAACTCGGTAATGTTTGGTTGCGTTGTAATCTTTATCTATCTATACATATAAATAAAAGTTGACAAACTTAAGTTTGCGGACACATGCTTACATTTTGTATGAAATGAATGACAAATATAAGTGTGTAACGATTTTTTTCTATGAAACATCCATAATACAGACTGGCGCTGTCCGCCCGTGCAAATAAGCTCTGTATTCTTAGTTATCAAAGTAGGTTTATTTGGTGTTAAAACATTCGTTTAGGCGGATTAGTTGCGTGAATTCTATATCATCATAAAGGCATCTTTGATTGTTCACAAGTGCCAAAAAATATCCTATACACTTGCAGTGTGCCTGCTGGACTACGGAAATGCTGCCCGCGGCTTCGCCCGCTTGAACTTCATGTTCTAATATGTTATGTTGGCAGTGCACTTATGTGACCTCTAATGTGATTATACGTATAATGAAAAATATTATTTGCACCTAATATGTTCGCGTGCTATTTACAATAGGCGACGACAATATTTAAACTCCACAAACAACATATTATAAATTATTAACATCTTAAGAAATGTTGCATCCACATGAATATATATATAGATATATATATATATTAATTTATTATTAATGACAGACAAAACATCTCATATTTAATCTCATCTCAACATGAAATAAGTGAAGTACGTCATAAATAAAATGTGTTCATTGTTTTCGTTTGTCACGTGTATGCCTATGTCCGTGTGAAGTCAATTTCACGTAATTAAATAGTTAAACCAGCGCAGTCCGAGGCGGGCGGTGCCAGGCGGTGGCGGCGGCGCCCGCGTACTTATCGCGCCCGATCGCCGGGACTGCAAATTGATTCAGACGCTTTCCCAATAGCTTCCTTATTGGCGCGCCGGTGCCGGTGCTGGTGCCGGGGCCGGGGCTCGCACACGACGTGCAATCAACTCACTCTATGTTATTTATATCTGCATTATCTGCTTCTTCTTCAATTTATCTTGTAAAAATTCCGTGTTGATGCCAGAGGGAAAAAATGAAAATAATCATTTCTCCGAGCGAAAATCGAGCTCACAACCGTCACACCCTTGTACCGCTGCACCACGATAGCTTCAATTCTGCGCAAAAGTGCGCTAAATTAATTTGGAAGCACCGATCATACTTCGTTCAGCGAAATAGATAGACATAGATTGTAGAAAGGAAAAATAAATGGAAGGAAGGTAGTCTAAAATTAAATTCCCAAAATGTAAGTTGAGTTTGTGCCAAATAAGTTTTTTGATGAGTCGACAACCGCTGCTTCGGATTGGACAGTCGTGTAGAGACAATTACATTTTCTAATAAAATCGATTATGAGAATTCACCGAAGCGAATGTAACTCGGATTTCAACTAAAATACTATTTTATAAGAAAAGCTCTCGTATGCTATTTCATTTGACGGAGCCAATGAGGAAACCCGACTTATTATTTTGTGAGATAGAACGTCGGTTTTATGATTCAATACGATACAATGAGGTTAACATGTAACTAAGACTCAAAAGTGGCCTCGCGGAAGCTTAACTTGATACAACACAGAATAAGTCATTATGTGTTATAAATATTTTCAATTTATTATATGAGACAGTAACGGCGCCAAGACCACCAGCGCTTACAACGCGGCGCTAACGACACATGAGTGACTTGTTTGGAAGATAGAGGTCATGTAATTTATCTCCACTTCCAAAGATTCGTTTGTTAGTTAGTGTGCGTGCGTGCAGATGAATGATTGAGGTGTAGGGTACGCAGGGGCCGCAGTAAGTGCGGTGCGAGGTGGCGAGGTGGCGAGGTGGCGAGGCGGGCAGACGTGCCCGAGGGAACCTCTAACCTTATAACACACTTGTTTGTCTGTTTGTTTGTTATTTTAAAACACCCTTTTTAAATATCTTTATTATATTGTATTTTATTTAATTGTGTAGCGAACATAGTGTTGACTCTTTTTATTGTCTACTATTCACTTTTGAATATTTTTTATTTATGTACGTAGAGGTCGTCGTGACGCAGTGGCGCTGCATTTAATTGTAAACGCGATGATCGAGTGTTCGATCTCCACTCGGAGGTAATATGTATTTTCATTTCCTCGCTCTGGTAATTTATTTTAAACACGACAATACGAGGTCATTCATCAGTCATTTAGCATGCACTCTCTTTAAATTTTCGTCATAAAGTGGAGTATCTGACGGAGTATCTTAACACTAGTCTGCCTGACCTGTTATGAAGAAAAGCTTTTGTTTAGCATACATGTTATGTACATTTGCGTACATCGGATTGATCGCAGAATGTTCATTAAAGCACTAAAGCAGTTGTAGTGTCGTCTCCGGTAGCAGAGTGAAGTATTTAAGTGCGGAAAACTATTTCAAAGCTAATTCTGATATTTTGTATCTGTGAAGTAAGTCTCAGTAATAATGACATTTGAGGGCTAAACGTTCCAACGCTGGGGGAGTTAGCCCACGCTTCTTGTTTACAGTCCAAACCAGCCAGGTCTGCCAACTATGGCTTAGTTGGCGGACCTGGCGTTGTCGTATCGTCGTCTACGTCGATTTTTATTAGGCATTATGCAACTTGTTTATGTTTACTTACACTAATAAACAAAACAGTGGAGAACGGAGTGTCAATAGATTTCTTTGTTCCTACTGTGAAGCTGAAATAAAGTGTGAATAGTCAATAATAAGTTCAAACTAAAAAAGGCCTTATCAAGCTGCGCTTTAAATACTTACTTATGCTAAAGCTAGTCCGAGAGGTCCTCAAAGCGCCGTACTGTACTGGAGTGCGGTACAGAGGCTCGTGGCGCGCAGGTCCTCCAGAAGAGAGGTGCTCTGGAGTGCGTGACGCTCTATAGTGGAGGGCCCTCCCGAAGAGATCTGCTCGCCTGCACCTATTTAGTTAGAGATATTTAAATATTTGCTCATATATAACATTTATATACATATATAGGTTTGAGAAGAGTAGCACAGAAAAAAATATTCTTCGAAGCACAAATTCAATTGAAATAAAGGCAAAACAAATTATAGCAGGGTTGCCGTTGACCTGTAAAACTTGGGGAGACTCAAAAATTGACAGATCAAATAGTCGGAACCCATGACGGGTGAGACCGACTCGCACTTAGCCGATCATTTTTTTTATTCTTTTATATTTGATTCGGCACCTAGAAGCATTGCTTTAATCCTACTATTAACTTTTATTGTTCTTCATTTAGCTAGATATGAGCATGATTATAAATAACATGCCAGAAATTCAAATTTCATTCAAGTCATCGTTTACCATCAGGTGACCATCAGGTGACCCGAACACTCGTTTGCCTTGTCCTTTTCCATAAAAAAGAAAAGCTATAAGATCACTTTGTTGTCCATCTGTATTTGTCTCAGAACGCTTGGAGTCTTCAGGATATCGAGTTGAAATTCAAACCATATACTCAGATCTATGGCCTCATTATTTCTAAGATTATTTAAGCTATTACCGTCGATACGAAACGGCCTCTGTTAAATTTTCAAGACATTGCATGTTGAGTAACGGAACTCAACGCCGAGATTCTTCTACTAGAGCGCGGAAATGATAATTTATTAAATATAAGCATTTTAACGATCGACGAATTTGAACTTCGAATCCATGACCATCAGGATCACTGACACCATCGTGGCTCAGTGGGTGCCTCAATATATTAATTATTTATAACCATAGAAATACTTTAAACCAACAAACTAATATCCGTTCATGCTATAGTAACAGCTTAAGAATAAAAATGTATAAAAATATATAAAATCAGGTGTCAAAGCATGCGGAGCCGCGTGACGTGACGGCGGTAACGGGCGTGACGGGCGTGACGTGGCTCATTATAAGTGATTATATGTCACGCGACGTGTAACGTTACAAGTGCGATAACACTATCGTCCCGTCGGTCCGCGGGCGGATGTGGATTAAGAAATACTGCATTAGACTATTGTTTAATTGAATGTTTGTAGCCTCACGTTATACGAGTATGTTGCACATAATAGGGTAAGGTAACTAGGATTAGGTAGTATAAAACGCCACGCGCCACGGTGTCAGTCGCAACGCTCTCGGAGCTGAAACGTGGAGCGCATCTCACGAAAGACCCAGATTTAAGAACATTCAGGTCGTCGAAGGTCTGCGATAAATCGCGCGAGAAGTCGAAACAATTGAATTCGTGATAGGTACTCTCCCGAGCGGAAGTCCAGCCCCACCAGCCAGCGCCCGCCACGGAACAAGCGGTTTTAAATTATTTAGAAAACCTACAATTGAATATATTAATAGACTCACGAGGTAAGAGGATAGAATTAGGATGTAGTTTGATAAGAGTGCGACATCAAAACGTTCAATTTTTTATTGTGATAATATATATAATATTTTCTTACTTTAGTGAGGAATAACGCTTTAAAGATATTACAAGCTGTATTTTGAATTCTTTTAGTAATTTTCATATGTGTATTTATTTGACGAATTGTCATGATAAATACGGTATATTTTAAATAACATACAAATTGAACATTAGTTTAAGAATTTAAGAATTATAACTAATTAAAGTTTCAATATTTAAATCAATGAACTTAACATTCACTTTATATATATTGAATAGTTTATTCAAGTATTTAGTTTCCTCTGTGCTCGTGGCCCTCTCTAATGCCGCAACAATATATTGGCAATAGTTTAAAGAATATTTGGATCGTGGCCAGGAATCCAGCCCTGGGCCTCCTCGCGATGCAACACACCTTAGACCGTCTTATTTACTTACTAACTTTACCCGCTCACTTTACACACTGTTGCACATTATATTGGTAAATAAAGTGAATCACTCAGTTTCAAGATGGTTTTAAAATTCGCACTAAATTTGACTCTTTTTTTACATTCACGCTGCATATAGGTTCGATGCCTACTCGGGGAAATGAAATTTCTATTTTTTTAAATTAATATTTCCATTTCCTCTCTCTGGTGTCGAGGCAAAGCGCGGCGTTGAATTCCACCACTCAACATGGAATGCACACGGCACAGAGACCATTCTTAATATCGCTATCAGAGGACCAGATCCTTATATTACTGTATATACTGTCAACAAATCGTTTTTATTTTTATATTTTTTGTATATATTATGTTATGTAAGGTGGCCTTCATCTCCACCTTAAAGGCCGAGAACGCACCTGTGGCTCCTCTGGTGTTGCATGGGGTCGTGGGCGGCGGTGATCACTTACCATCAGGTGACCCGAACGCTCGTTTGCCTTGTCCTCTCCCATAAAAAAAATCTAAGAAACGGTATAGCTTCAGGCCACGTTTTACTGTAGGGGTACTTTTGCCTTAATTCTCTAAAGCGTCTTATCTGGTCGTTAAAAAAGTTTTCCCTCGAGCGGAGTGACGACGTGACGGCGTGACAGTGTAACGGCGTAACGGCGTGACCGCGTGACGCAATCACCTCGATATTGAAGCAACTCTGTGAATATTAAAACTAAGCAAGATTCCATTTAAATTTATTCTACAGTTTTATTTCCAACAAGTTAGCAAAATCTTCGTCAACTTTTAAATGTGGAAATTTGAATTTGTATAATTTTGGTATCCGCGCGAAGTTAACAATATGTTGTGGATATAGTTTGGTCATGTTATTACTAAACATAATAAATCCGAAAGAAGCGTATTTTGCCAGACCTACACCAATTTTTACTTTAAAATATTTTATATTTTTCGAAACAAAAATGTTTTTTTTTTTAAGATTTTAATTTCTACAGAACTTAGAACGTGGTTTCTTGCACCTACGTAAATACCTGTAGTAATATAAAGTTTTTTAGCTGGGTCCCACATGGCACGGTAGACAGAAGGAACATAGTGAGAACCGTACTCCGTTCTGTGGTGGCAAAACTCAACGTACTTTGTCTTCTTAAGAAAACACGAAAATTAAAAATAATTTAATTCATTCTCGTGAGTGGGAATCGAACCCTTAACTAACGGATGCTTTGTCACTGTGCTACAATGCCCTTAATCAACAGATTTATATAAAAAATTGAAAGCAAAAACTTTATCTTGTAGCTGCCGCTGGTCGTCGGTAAAGTTCACTCGGACTCACTGAATGTATTTAGATCGCCGGTTTTGACACAAAGGACTCTATTACTGGTCCGAGCCGGTTCGGACTGGTGGTACATACTGAGCTGAGCTTTTACATTTCTGTGGATGTTCATAGAAACGCAGTTGCATTGTGCTCCTGTCTGTTCTGCAATTTACAGCATTCTGTTCCATTCTAATAGTTCTTGCAGTAACAAAACGGCCAAGCCTCATATTCTGGTATAGAGTTAATGAAGTCAGGTCACAAAGGAACTTTTTGGCTTGGTTCATTGAATTGAGTAGTACGATAAAATAGTTTATCCATTAGTATTAGCAATCGTAACGTTGCGTCACACGTCGTGACAGTACAGACTGTGACAGTATGAGTGCACCGTGGCGGAGTAGCGCGGAGGCTGTCAGCGGCAGGTGTGTGACGTCACCACTCAGGAAATTGAATATTCCCAATAATGTGTCTGGAGAAATGTTTAAGCCGAGTTATTCTTCCTTCAACTATATGTGAGGATATATGTGAGTTTAGAACTGTTATCAACGTAACTAGATAAACCCGCGGCATTTGGCTCTGCCACTAAACGCACAACGCGCCTGTTCTGCTCTGCTGGTGGAAATTATACTATATACAATAATGTCTTGATACAAGCTTCTCCTTGGCTAGTGTCCGCCTTGTTGTGCGTGAATAAGCGTGAGGCTAAAGAACGTATACATACTATAACGTAGTGAGCGTAGATGGGACTTATTTAATTTCATATAATGTTAATTAAATTAAAAGTCATACGTTGTAATTTGCAACGCAGAAGCTCCGGTTCTTTGTAGCTTTGAGTTACGCTACTTACGATCCTAATTCAGAGCTTACACGTCTTGTAATTATAACACACCCAATATACAAGAAACGAGAAATAACGATTTGTGATCGTTGAAATGATTCATGTTCTAATGAAATTAATCCTTAATTCATATGATGAGGCCGTCGTGCCGCAGTTGTGGATTCGATTCCCACTCGATAAAGTGAAATATCTCTTTACGTTTATATTTCCATTTTTCTTCTCTCTGGTGTCGAGGCAAAGCGCGGCGTTGAGTTCGCCTGCCACTCAACACGCAATGCCTCCAGAATTCGGCAGAAAGTGGGAAACAAAGTGTCTTAACACCGAAGTTCCCTCTGCCTACCCTGCTGTGTGCGGGATACAGCGTGAAGCTTAAAAAAAATAATTAAAATAACTTTTATGATTGTCTGTAGTATAAAAGAAAAAAGCGTGCTATTTCCTGCGGGTTAATCTCGGTCGGTATAAGTAATTCGTTCGACGGTGGAGTACCCACGCTCTCGGAGCGGCCGAAGTGGTATAAGTTAGCGACGAATAGGAATATTGTAGTTCAATAAAATAGTTGGGAGGTGTGAGGCGATAAATTTAAACTTTTTCAATTTTAAAAGCTCCCACTTCGGTGGCGCATCGCCACTTATAAAATACTGGCGCAAATTTTGAAAAATTTCCGAACCAATTTGACGGAGCGCAGAGCCAAGTGTGGCTCTTATTGGAACAAAATATATCAAACGAAATGAAATCTATGTACATTGTAATATTACCATCGTTCAATAGATTAAAGAAAGGTAATTTGTAACTTTACTTAAAGAGATAAACTTGAGCAAAAACTATAAAATAATATTATAATAGCTTTTGCGTAATTATAATTGAAGAATAAATAGCAAACGGACCTATTCTTGTCCAATGACTATTTTATTACATACTCGTACATATCTACTATTTAAGATTGTGGGTTCGATCCCCACACGTGGAAAGCTCTGGTGTCAAGGCAAAGCGCGACGCTGAGTTCTGCGTCTAGAATCGGCATAGAGTAGGAAACGGAGTGTCTTAACATAAGGTTCCCTCTGTCTGTGTGTATCTGTGACAGCAGGGTGCTGTGTGCGAGATACAGCGTGAAGCTTAAATTATTAGATTTAATTTATTTTTAAAATAATAATATGTGACACCTTAAATCTCTTATAGTAAATAAGAATATTATTTGACATATATTATATTCCCAGGTACTACGAGAGCGAGGCGACGAGACGGCGTGAAAAACATCAATTTCCTGCGGATTTAGCTCTACATACTGTTACTTCCATTTTGCGAGCGGACTTCGATTGAGTCGCGTCGGCCCTCGTCCGCCCACGTCCTCGCCGACGACACCCTGCACGCACACTGGCACGCTCTACTCCGTTTATAGCAGGGTAGACAGAGAGAGACCTAGCGTCAAACATTCCGTTACTCACTTTCTCTAATTTTCGAAATATTACGCATTGAGTGGGAATCGAACTCTGACGTCGTATCATTAAATTAGTATATTTTAATATAATAATAAAAAGAAATGGTTGAAAGAACACTATCACAATGCCTTCGAAAAATAACAATACTAAAGGCTGAAAGCTGAGCCACAAGAATGTACAATATTAATATCAAGAAAATGAATCTACTTACATGAAACGTAATTTTGTAATGATAACAATTTATTTAATTACTTCAACAATTTTAAGAGGCAAGTCATGGCGCAGTTTATGGGTTTTAAACGTTTTATAACTATTCTAACGCAAGGAAATTAAATATTTAATATTTCCATATATTTTCTTCGTTCTAGTGACGACGCAAAACGCGGCATTGAGTTCCACACATGCAGTTGCAGTCACAGCTGCCTCCAGAATCCAGCGGAAAATGGAAAAGCTTAGCTGTAGGTTCCCCCTGCTTACCCTGCTGTTTGCGGGATACAGTGTGAAGAACAACAGCCTTCAGTTCTTACAGCGCAAATATCTTATTAAATTCAATTATCTTTCAATCAACTAGATAATTTAATAACAAATACTTTACACAAATTTCAGTAACCCTCACAATATTAACACTCACAAAACTATTTCCATATTTTAAAAGTAGGTGAAAGAGCCAACTGTGTTATTTGGAGACGTCCAGAGCGGCGGCAGAGCGGCCAGAGCGGGGCGGGCTGATCCTCCGCAATGGGCTCTAAAAGTTTATGCCCTTTTACTGTTTTACTGCTGTCCTTCATTTAAAAATATACAGATATTCTTTATACCGCCTCTGCCTCTGAACGTCTCCGCCTTTTCGCTTTGTGATCATAATAAATGAATGTTGACAGACGAGCTGCCATTACTGTTTTATTAGTTTGGGTCTATCGTATTTCGTAGGCGCTTATAGAACTATTATTTTTGTGATTCCGATAAAATGATGTTGAGTGGCCGCCGTGACAAAGTGGTCTGACTATAAACGCGATGGTTGTGGGTTCGATCCCCGCTCGAGGGAATTATTGTAGGTATTTGAATTACTTTCCTAACCCAGCTCTGGTGCACTGGGTACCTAGTATTAACACACTCCGTTATCATTAAGATACTTAAGTTCCCCACTTTCCAACAAATTCTGAAGTTGAGTGGCGGAGTAAGAAACAATATTGTTTTTTATATAATAGTAGTGAGACCGTCGTGGCGCAGTGGTCAAGGGTTCCCCCGTATACGCGAGTTTGTTTGAATATCTCCGCAATAAAAGAGAATGTAACCTTACATATAATAGGATAATACGTATTCGTTAATTGATTTACAATTATAAGCTCAGTTAATTAAGTCACGAATAAGCTCCGTAGAATCACTGCCGCGAGTGCTATTTCACGTCACATTACACGCTCAATCTCGTCGCGTTTCAAGCTGTTCGCGACACCGATCACCGATCGCGCCCGAAACGATGCGCGGTACAGCGCGCGCGCGGGGTCATGAGTGTGTGCCGTGACATAATACATTTTTAGATTACAATAGTGCTTTGTTAAGGTTTATATAGCATAAAATATAAATAAATGGTATTATAAATAGAATTAGAAATATAGTTTTAAGTATTTCTTTCAGTTTTATGTAATGTATAATGTAATTTTCGACCGTTTATAGCACTTACACTGTTTTACTATAGTTTTCCGTTTAAATCGTATTTTAAGATAATAATATCTGTCGTATAGTTAAATATGTTGTTAATTATTGTGTATTACAGGTTCGATTATATAATTAACATAGATATAAGTCCTTAATGTCCGTATACACCGTTTGAGAGGCTTTTTTCGTTAATAGTGTATGTAAATTCCGTTGTCCTCACCGTGTTTTTCGTAATTTTGTTATATTTAATAATAATATCGTATAGTGTGTTATATACCGATAAGTATATATTTTTGTATCCTATTATTATACATAAATTGTAAAATAAACCGTTTGTTAGTTGTTAAGATATATACAAAAATATGTAATAGTCATAGTGAAAATTATCGTCGAAATAAAGATGAAACGGTTCTGTGGCTTGCGGCTTCTCCTTATAGAACATCTCCTAGTCTTTGTGGGGGGTACAGTAAAACCATCGTGGCCGATCGTGAATCGTGAATTAATATAAACATATTGGGTGGCCAATCGTGAATTCATATAATCGTATAGTGAGAGCAGGATAGTCGAATCGGATATAATCGTATAGTGAGAGCTGGACAGTCGAATAGTACGCAGTTCAAGGCCAATATAGAACCCAAAGTATAAGCCATTAGCCACCGACCGTGATATTGAGAAACGATGGCGTGTTTTATTCGTCTTACTTCGGCGATCTCCGTGTGCACCATGATCTGGAACCTATAGTGTACAGGGCGTCAGCGGCTCATTCACTCGAGTTCCGCCCGTCCGGTACACAAGCTACAGTGGCTTTATAACTTATGACATTCTTTTTATTGTTTTTTCGCTTATATTGTAGCTTCACGCTTCATCGGAAAGATAGATAGAGTGAACTGAATATGAGGACAGACGAAAGAGGTACGTAGGGATCAAAGCACTGACCGCACGTTTCTCTCTAGCTACATTGCTAAGTATAAAGCGAGCGAGTTAAGTGTTTCATTACATCGTAGAACATTATGTAAAAATTATAAATATTATTGTATTGCACGACTCGCACTTGACGGGCTTCATCAGTAATCTCGCAGTGGACGCGGCGTGACAGCACGGAGGGAGAGCCGCGCGATAGTGTTATCGGACTTGTAACTTTTATATTTATGATTTAAACGCTACATGTCACCTGCTTAGCGGAAAATATTATAAAATTATACATTTTATTTTTAAATGTTCGTATTTCTTTCGTTTAAAAGTGAAAGTATTAAATATTTTGGTCAACAGCTACATATCCATTTTTTAAATTTTATTCATCCATCTTTCGCTGTTTGCTTTGTACGTATTATCTTCTTCACTCACTGAAGTGATGAATCACTCGGGGGAGTGAATTATTATTTTATTTCCCCACTCTGGTAACGAACAACGAGTTCCGCTATTCAATACACAATGCCATGCAATCAAAATGGAGAACGGAGTATCTTAACACTAGCTCCCAGGTTTCCTTTGGCACAGAAATTCTACCTTCAAATTTCTTACGCACCTTATAAGAACCACACTATTATAAACGTGTGAACTATATAGTATTTTTTTGTTTCTTTATTTTTAAGGGCTACCCTTAGAAAGGAAAAACGTACAAAAATGAGGTCATCTCTTAGTTGTGGTCCAAAGTAGCAAAACTTTTGTAAAGCTGCGTTTTATCGTAAGAAAATCGTAGAAAAAGTAAATAATTTAAATATCCCCCATGTGGTAATTGAAAGCTGATTCAGTCCCGGCACTTCCCCATTACACCAGGAAAGCTCCAATGAAATACTGAATATGCAGAACAAACAACGCGACGTCAAATACCACACGACGCAGTGTTTGTTCAAACAATAGAACTCGGAAGCTGTTTGACCAACTTTTATTGAATGTGGAAATTCAGTACAAATACAGTTATAAATTAACTAAAGAGCGTATGCAGTTGTCGTGGAAAATACTTTTAAGAGAAGTATTAAAAATATATTGTAATTTAATTTAAAGTCATAATGGCGCAGCGGCACAGCTCTCGGTCGGTGACAAGACGGCATTGAACAGTCACTCAACATGCAATGCGGCCGGGGGAGGGGCCGATTGTACTTCAAACAGAAGTGTAACTTATAAAAGTTGACCAGCTTAAGTTTGCGTGAGTAAACATAAGTTTGCGGGCGTATACTCGCCCATTCATTTTATAAGAAATTAACTACAAAACACGCCAAATTTCAGGACTGTAGACGGGAAGTACAGGTCAGGTTTTCAGCAAGAACGATACAATCCGCAAGGGACCGTAGACCTTCAGATAAATGGTCTTGACAGGCGCACAACAAACTGATTCTATAAATGTTCTGTTTTGGCTGCTTAAGGTACGGAACCCTAAAAAATATGTACAACTAGGGAAATAATAAAGTGTATGTAATATAACTAGAGCACGCATATTATTTTATTATAGTTTGTTCATTGTTCCAAGGAGCTACTAAGCTGAAGTTTTGTTATTGTAGTTTTGCCTACATTCCGACAGCATGTCTGTCAAAAAAATGTATATATGTAATGTGTATGTGATATATATATATATATATGATAATAAACATGAGAAATTAAAATCATAATTGCTTAAGTCAATTAAAAATCATGTGTAACTAACTGATTCGTTTGTTCAGTCGAGTGACATGTGACAGACGGACGGAGGTGCGTGACTGCGGGTAGTTCGAGAGAACGACTCCGCATGAAGCTGCGGTCGAGCTCGTTATCTACATTACTTACTTTATAAAGTAGATAACGATTTTATCGACGTGCGACAAGATCACTCTCCAGCGTCGAGCGTCGATATATTCTTCGTATATAAAAAATAGTTCATAACCATTTGGCAATTCAGCCATTAATAATAAATGAAGTAAAGACAGTAGGAATAGTTCTAAGTTGGCCTTTTATACTTCAAACTGTTGATGTAATGTGTTTAGCAAGTTCTGGCTCAGCACCAGTACCTTCTCAAATCTCAATCACAGCACGAACATTACTATGACATTCGATTGAAAGTAAAAACGAAATGGGAATACGTGTCGATCAGTTGACAAAATAAAACAAGTTGTGAATTGTATGGCGGCCTGAGCCTGCCCGCCTCGACCCCCCTCGACCGCCTCGACCGGCCTCTCCTGGGAAATCTACCAGATCAGAATAAAATAAAAATTCACCTTCGCCACTAGAACTTTTTGCTATGAACCCACGACTAGGTGTTTACTGTGTACAGAAACATTGTTATAACATTTTTTTACTAAAAATCTATGACTGGATTATATAGTATCTTACATATGGAGACATATGGCTTGCTTGCAGGATAAATGAAGAACTTCCCCCGAGATTGAACCCGCATTCACAATCAGAGGCGGTCTCATACATTGTTCTTCTTTAATTAGTTTTATCTACGAATACATAATCTCATAAATAAATTTGCAAATTATATTCGACTAGAATAGACCGAAGGGTCTAGAATATTTAGGTTTTGCATTAAAGCGGAGCTTGTGTTGTACCCGTTTTTGTGGGCGCCGGTCATAACTTATAACAGAGATATTCGATTTTAAAGAAAATGTGACTAAGCACATTCTTTATTAAAATAAAAAATATTTTCATTGTAATTGTAAGTTATAATATATGTCAGCTTAGTTCAATAATAAATCTTTGGAATAACTTAATAAATAACCAACAATATAGTTTTTCATACCAAATCTTTCCATCCCATGTTTCCGAAGCTGTCATATTCTTTCATTTGGCATTTGTAAAGAGCAGTCGGGCTTTGTTAAGCATTCTGTTTGCGAGTGCGATCAGATAAAAAAAAACTAGATTTAAATACAACCACACACACGAGAACTTACGGAGAGAGGAGAGTCGGGGCACGTGGCTTTAGGTATATGGTTTGAATTTCAACTCAATATCTTTAAGCGTTTCTGAGATAAAGGCTATTAACAGACAGAGAGAAAGACAGGATTACAAAATGGTCTTATAAGGGTTCCTTTTTTCCTTAAAAGGTACGGAACCCTAAAAATACAATTAAATATTGTCCGAGGCCATCGTGGGGCACAAGGGTGTGACGGTTGTGGGTTCGATCCTCACTCGGGGGACTGAATTATTATTATTCTGTATTTTTATTTACAAAAGGCCAGCGTTGGGTTCCACCAGTCAATATACAATGCCTTGAAAAATTCTGCAGAAAGTCGGTAACAGTGTCTTAAACCTAGATTCTTCTGTTTACTCTATTATGTACGGGCGTGAAGCTGAACAAAAAGCTACTAAGTGTCAAAATATTCTGTCAAGTAATTAATCACATCAAAAATCAAATCAAGTCAGCGTCAAGCTGTATCCCGCACACAACAGGGTACGCAGAGGGAACCTAGTGTTAAGACACTCCGTTCCCCACTTTCTGGAGACATTGCGTGTTGAGTGGCAGCACTCAACGCCACGCTTTACCTCGGCGAAGAAATGGAAATATAAACGTAAATAAATATTACACTTCCTCGAGTGGGGATCGAACCCACAACCAATGCGTTACAATCACACCTTTGTGCCGCTGCGCCACAACGCCCTCGTAAGTAAGTTAAGTAATTAATAAATTATGTAAATGACTTAAGATGCTTAATGGCTATTAAGATTGATCACCGGCGGTGTGGGTGGGCCGGGGCGGGGAGGGGGAGGGTAAGCTTAGAGGAGGAGGGGGGCGGGGCGATTGTAGGTGATTGCTGTAGTAGAGAGCATAGCTTTTTACATTAAATTTTAATATAGAAACTGGAAGTCTGATTTAGCGCTCAAAACTCACATTAAAAAATATTTAAAGAACGTAGGTCTGTGACTGTGCAGATATCATGAAAAATCTATTATTTAATAGTTTATTTTTAATAGTTAATAGCTCTATTTGTATATAAGCGACAGTAGAAGTGTAGTTTTCTCGAACGTCCTCCGCAGTGGCGTCACGTGGCCCGCGATACATCACTGTCAGCCTTCGCTCCAACTTCGCGGCTGTGACTGCAACACAAGCTCATAATGCCGCAAGATCTATTGTGCTCTCACGATATAAACTTTAATATGTTTAAATTTGTTCACAGTAAAGTATTTTTATATGTAACATATACAATATATCGTTCTCATGTTACGAATTAATATAAAAAGCTACTTTAAATATTGAACTTGCAGTGTTTACGTACACGCCTCTCTTTGTAAGTGTTTGTAGTTGTAGTTACACTATATCATTTCTAATAATAAGCTATGTTTCTAAGGCACTATTGGCAAAATATTATTCAAGAAAACTTTTTTACATATTTCTTGTTTTTAAAAAAATATTTATTTTTAGGTTTTATTATTATTTTCGAAATCAAGCCCGTGAATTGAATTTTATACTCACGATTACCGCTCGCGGGGCAGACGCGTTTAAAGTCAGTCAGTCACGCTGTGCGACTGTGCCACAATGTGGTTTCATAATATACAACACATAACAAAAAACAAATAAATTTGAAATTATTTAAAAAAAAAATTAAGCCGTAATAAAACTGTAACAAATGGGGTACAGATTACTAAAAAATATTCAAAACAAAAATATCGAAACAAATTTAGTAATTTCTGTACTTTGCAAGTATTTTTAAGCATTTACTTTAAAATATCCATTTTCAATATATACATTCTAAATGTAAATTCAGTCCTGCAACGTAATTGAAACAGAATAGTATGGTAACTACGACGCTACGGCGCTACGACACTACGATGCTACGACGCTACACGATGTCCGCTTTAAAGAGGCTATAACGACATTACACGGCGCTTCACTCCGATTACTTTCTTAAATAAATTTCAAAGCTCTTCGTACTAAGGCACTGTTGTATATTTTAATATCTTATACAATATATTTTAGTTAACTTTATGTATAATTTGCTGAACAAACATAATGGAATACATTTAAAAAGACCAGCCGAGGCGCAGCACAAAGTGATTAAATGAAATATTTATTTAAATGTAAAATTCATTTCTTCGTTTTGGCGCCCAGACAAAGCACGTCGTTGTGTTCAGCCACTCAATAAGCAAAACCTGAAAAATTCGGCAGAATGTGGGAGAGTCTTAAGACGAGGTAGGTAGAACGCTACCTAACCTGCTGTATGCGGGAAACAGTGTGAAGCTGAATACACATGATATTATAAAATTATATTCTTCCGCTAATTTTAATGTTATATCATACGATTTGAACAAAGCTTACAAAAGCTTACAAAAGCTTGTGCAGAAAATAAGGGGCAATAATAATAATTACCATATTATGTAATTGAATAAACTAAATGAAGAAATATTTAAAAAAAAATCATTTAACCGCTCTAAAGAGAAGAAAGCTTATATGATCATGAAAGCTTGTCGCGTTTATTAATATTTAAATAAATAGAATCTTTAGGATAGGATCGTGTAGGATACAGATAGGAAGAAAGCTAAAACAATGCGAGTCGGACTCGTACACCGAGGGTTCAAAAATTTTAAGATTGTATGTCAATGAGAAGGACAATTTATAAAAGTTGACAAACCTAAGTTTGTGGACGTGTGCGCTCATTTTGTGTGAAATGTGAGTACAATTATAAGTTTGTAATGTCTCACTTCTTGTCAAATTTCACAGTTGTAGGTCCACGCAAACTTACTTAGGGGTTGAACTGGAGGCGCTGAGTTTGCAAGGAAGGATGTTCACTTTACAGTAATATAGCTATATGTAACAAAAAAATTAAATGGGAGAAGCCACATTTGGGACGGTGGTTTATAAATATCTTAATTTACAGTATGTTCGCTACGCAGAACTGCCTATTGAGCAGGATACCTTTACGTTCATACGACGATTTGGAATATTTTTCATTTATAAAATATTTTTCACAGAAGCGAATAAGTAAATATATATTCGCGCAACGATACGGCTATTTTATCAGAATGTCAAGGGTCACAGAAGTGCTCGACGAGGGCGGGGGTGGCACTTGCCTGTATCTTTCTTAGCCCGCACTCAACGTAAAAAGAGAATGTCAAAATTCACTGTTTAACGCGAAGGGTCGCTTATTTCATCTACCGTACAAAGGCGCAAGAGGGCCTTTGACGATAGTGAAGTTAATAACTATCTACTTATTTTTTGTGTTCCAAGTTAAATTGTAATGATCAATCAAATGTATTATAATAATTAATGTAAAGTGTTACAAGTGGGGGTAAATATATTTTAATATAAAATAATTAAGTTGGTGTAGTGGTGTGTTTCATGATGAGCCGATTATTGCTAAGCTAGGGGATATGAGATCAATAGAAAAGAACAATGCGAAGGTTTTTACGTTTAAGTACTTTTTTACATGACTCGAAATCAGATTATGGATTCGATTCCCACTCGAGAAAGTAAAATAATTATTAATTTAATTTCTTCACTCTGGTGTCTAGACAAAATGCAGCCTTTCCGCCACTCTTAATGAATGAATGGTCTTCAAACAAACCGGTGGCAGTTTTATGTTAAATTCAAAAATATATTTTTTTCTTCACGCTTATTTAGGTGTGTAAAGTGAATATATTAGCATAAGTTAGCAAAGAGAAGTTAAGAAACATTAGAAACGTAAGACAAACTCCATCTCACCCGTTTCAGTCGTACTCAGGTCGTCGCAGCAACTATTGGGTGTGTTTACTCTCGCCGACGTAGCACCTATTACTTGCGTACTTCCATACGTCATTGTCGTGACACACACAAGAGACTAACAGGAACAACTTATAACGTTAAGTCTTCAAATGATGAGATGAAATTTATTTCGTTTCATTGTCTTGTTGTGTTGTTTTTTATTCATGAACCGATTTTAATAAAATAGAACCTAAATATTAACATGAGCTTGCCTAAATTCAAAATTGAAAACCATGTTTAAATCTATTAAGCCAATAAGCGATAACAAACGCACAGACATATAAGCAAAAAAATAAAAATCATGGCACAGCTAAGTTGACTCGAATAAACGTAAATATTAAACATTTGTGATAAACAAAACTAACTCCATATAGAAGCTCTAATAAAGCGAGTTCAACTGAAAGTTAGCAACCTGTTAAGTGGGTGTGAGCGTAAAACAGAACGGCTGTGTCGTACTCTAGATGAGGAAACTCCGAACAGGTGTTATGCGGGACTTTGGAACAACTCTCAATGGCCTCGTGACGCGACACCGTCTCATGGCATCGCCTCAGCGCGCCATATTAGCCTTCCGGAAGACAGTTCTAAAGTACTTGTGTACAAGTGCCATATTACACGTAAATGAATCATAAACTTCATTAGATATAACTTTTGATGACATAACATATGAATACTTAAGTATATTTAGATGATATACTTTGTAGCTAGCGCTGATAACATAAGATATTAAAAAATATTTCATTAGGTTTAATGTAGAAGTTTTTAGACTGTTTTCTTAAGGATACATATCTTGTTAACATTATTTTCTTCTAAGTACGATTTACGATTGCCTGTTGACGATTGTAAATGGATAACACTATAAATTAAATGAAAAGTATTAAATATTTAAAAAAAAACTTTCCGTAACGGCCTCCAATTACCCGGGTCTACTCTAACATCAAGCCAAAACGAGGTATCACAATGATAATCAATTTTCAGTTTAGGTCGTAAGGAATTTATTCCAGCCTTCAAAACTTCACGTGGATATTTCCTTTTGAATCTAAACTGTCTCGTCAAAATCTTGTCTCGAAATCAATCCTGTGATTCCTCTACCTAAAACACGAGAGCTGTAAATGACGAGCGAATTCAAACGGCCTCAAAGGAAAAATACGGCGTGTACGGCGTCGGAAATACACGTTGACTGACGTTATTTATTCATTAGAAAGGATGATGGGTTAGAAAGACGCGATTATGATGCTTAACTTCACGGGTTTTCAGCGCAGTATGTAGCAGCGTAGACAGAGAGAACCAAGTGTATAGACACTCCACTTACTCACTTTCCGACCTTCTGTACCAATTTAGGATTGTAGATCAACGGGAAGTATGACTTATGTAAAAGTTTACAGAAGTTTGCAGATGCATTCATTTTGTATGATATTATCGACAAATATAAAATTGTGACGATTTTTTTCTACGAAATACCTATAAATTATCACTTTACAAATGTTTTTTCATTTGCATTGTAAGTTATAAGTGTAGGTCCGCGTGTACTTCCCTATTGTTCCTTTCCTTCCCTTCCCTTCCCGTTACGTACCAATTTACTCTACGAAATCTGATACATTTTTAGTGAAATTCTTAAAAAAATAATATCCTTAAATTTGGTATTAAAACCGCAAGTTCAATTAAGGTACGAGATGACCCTTTCATCTCTCTGGCTAAGCTAAGCCTGAATCTTAGAAAAAGCTCGAGATCGCTCATTTTTGTACGGAACCTTCGGTGGGTGAGCCCGACTTGCGCTTGCCCGGTTTTTTTAATACTGTTATAACTTATTTTACTTAATTATATATTGATTATGTTCCATCAGTCATCATACAGTGTTGACACTAGGTTCTCTCCGCATACTCTAGTATAGTACGATGTGGGATGGTACAGCGTAACGTTACGAATGTAACTTCACGGTGACTTGTCTCAAGTTTTCTTATGTTATTTTTTCCTGAAGAAAAAACGTCCGTTTGTACAGCGTCGGGTGTCTAAGAGGATCTCTGAGAAGATTGCAATTGCTTTTAGGCTGCATTTATCAATATTGTTACATTTCTCATATACAAGATTTTTGTGTTTGTCGTTTCCCATACTTGAGACACGATATATCTTGATTGCAATAGCAATAAATTTTTAAGTCTCATAAGGTAAAGTGGCGTTTTGGGGTTAGATATTCTGTCTAACTTAATATTAAAATAATTATAATTCTTTTGAATTTTCAAATTTATTATATATTATATTATAATTATAGTATATATTATAGTACTAAAAATATGAAATTTACAAATTTCAATAGTTTAATTTAGTATTCGTCTAGTTCAACTAATAATTTTACACTTTCCCTTATAAAGTATAT
Organism: Heliconius aoede; assembly: GCA_037355905.1. Classification (NCBI taxonomy): domain Eukaryota; kingdom Metazoa; phylum Arthropoda; class Insecta; order Lepidoptera; family Nymphalidae; genus Heliconius; species Heliconius aoede. The sequence goes on along the minus strand of JBAIZZ010000248.1, from coordinate 28,873 downwards.
TACACTAATTAAAACAGACATAGGAATTCAAAACAAAATTTACCAAATTTACAGTTAATGTAGTTTATATTACAATAGTAAAATGATTATACTTCTAACTTTACATCCATTACATATTGTGTTCTTCGGGACCAGTGTCGGCCGCTTCAGCCCACTTAGACATATCGAGCCTCAGGAGGATCTTAACGCTACGCTTTGTCTAGATATTAGAATTTGGAAATGAAAATAATATGTTCGTTTCGAAACCGAGCCACGACCGTTAGGCTTCATTATCATAAAACAAAGAAAATACACACAAATACTAATGTTTATTTTCTTTGTTTTATGATAATACTAATGTATACACATTTAAATATTTATCATATAACCTCGAAATGGATCTTATTTCCCGGTGAGCGTCATTCACGTTAAAACAAAGTCCGTGTCGTTACGTCGCTCTTAATTTAATACTTCGGTGTTATACGGTATGACGTGACGGCTTGTTACATGGACATTGGGAGCTACCAGCTTATATACCATCCACTATATTAATTTAGGTACACGCTTTATCCCACACGTAGCAGGGTAGGGTAGACTTTTTGCCGAATTCTGTAATCATTGTGTATTTGGTGGCTGAACTTCACCGCGCTTGGATTCGACACCAGAATGAAGAAATGAACTGTTGTTGTCACTCTTCTAGTCACAAAGGTCTGACTCGATTCGATTTTCCATAGTGTTGCTTTTATTTTACTTCAAAACCTCTAAATATTCATTTTTAAACTAATGATCATATAATGCACTTATTTTATTGCAAATTTTGCTTTCTATATGTCGCTATTTAATCGAATATTTGAATTCGCACAAGCCGCCAACGACACATACGAGACTTCCAGTACTAGCCATTACGTTGTATTGCCCTCGTACTTCACGAGGACAGCCCCCACGAGCAGATGGGTTGCCTGACCCACCCAGGCAAGGCGGCCGCATTTCTTGGCTCCAGTACCAAATTCTTGCTTGGTGTGTCTCATACCGCGCGGTACTGTCTTCTTATTTATTCCTCCTGCATAAAGCGACCCTTACTTGTTTATCTTTTACTTGTTTTGTATATTTGATAACCGGACTTGCTTTATAATTTTTGAAAATTATTCACAATGTAAAAGCCAGCTTTGGCGACGGTTCTACGTTCGATTGCCGTTGGGGGGAAAGAAATATTTAATATTTTCATTTCCTCGCTGTGGTAACGAGCCAAAGCGCAGCGTTGAGCAAAGATTTTTGTGGTATTCTCGCACGCCAAACCTCTAATCTCAGTAGTTTCGTATAAAAGTCACTCAGTGACGTATGAAATGTTTATATATATATTGTATAAAGATTAAAACGTAAAAAACTTTGTTACGATTTCCTTTTGGTTTCAAAACATGTGTTCGATTTATTAATTTATAGATACTAAAGTATCGCCTCCGAGTTACGAAATCCAATACAAACTTAAATACAAACGGAGAGCTTTTAAGTTTCAACGTATAGACCGGCACCGACACCGAGCCGAGGCTGCGAGCGAGGCTGCGAGCGAGGCTGCTCTCTTGTCGTTTTGAAATTGAAATCAAATAAAGGTAAAACACAATGCGAAGATAACAATGACTGTATCTAAACACCTTATCAGGTCATATTAAATACTTATTTTTGACATATCGTAGCGTTGGTGGAGTTTTAGACATGCTGTCTCATTCTGTCAGATACATTTCTTGTAAGTACCATTCTTTACTCTATAAACATGCTATAATTAGTTCTTTTTCCATATTCACACATACGTGATTATTTTTCTGGAAACTTAAAGACTTTAGACGCTTTACTAGCATAGTGGAACTGTGCATGACTGCAAACGAATGAGTGGGTTCGATGCCCACTAAGGTTTACTTACTTACTACTTACTTACACTTATGTTTGCTTCCTATTCGCACAAGTTATTATTTTCCTTTTCATGCCAGCGTCATTAGTTTTGAATTTAGTTAGTAAGTTCTATATGGAAATGACAAGAAAAATAAATGAACGGGCAAAGCCGCGGGCGAGTCGCTACTAATATATAAAAAAATGTATGTACATATGTTTTACTTTTACCATATATTTTAATGTATGGAAAAATATGTCTCTTTTACAGCTTAAAATTAAAGCACTAAGAAAAACTTTAAATCTGGTAAATGTTAATTGAAAATGAAGCTGAAACCCCTAAACGCTTACTACTACTACTATCAGCCTTTTGTAGTCCACTGCTGGACATAGGCCTCCCCTAATGCTCGCCACTCCGTCCGGTCCTGCGCCCTTTGAATCCAGCGGTTTCCCGCTGTCTTCTTTAGGTCGTCGGTCCACCTGGTTGGAGGGCGACCTATACTCCTTTTGCCGAGACGTGGTCGCCATTCGAGGACCTTTCTTCCCCATCGGTTGTCGGTCCTCCTGATAATATGGCCTGCCCATTGCCACTTCAGCTTGCAGATTTTGAGAGCTATATCGGTAACCTTTGTTCGTCTACGGATTTCATCGTTTCGAATTCTGTCGCGTAGAGAAATACCCAGCATAGCTCTCTCCATCGCTCGCTGAGCGACTTTGAGCCTGTGGAAAAGGCTTGCGGTGAAGGACCACGTCTCAGCGCCATAAGTCAATACTGGCAACACACACTGGTTGAAGATTTTAGTTTTTAAGCATTGAGGTATGCTAGACGACAGGATATCTTGTAATTTCCCAAACGCTGCCCATCCGAGTTGGATTCTACGAGTGACCTCTCTCTGAAAGTTGGACTTACCCATTCGGATCGCTTGTCCCAGGTATATGTACTCATCAACAACTTCCAGAGGTATGCCATCAACAACGACCGGCATGGGTGTAACATGGACGTTAGACATGATCTTTGTTTTGTCCATGTTCATCTTAAGACCCACTCGTTGTGAGGCGATATGGAGGTCCCCTAGCATAGTACTGAGTTCCTCCAGGGACTCTGCCAGGATTACTATGTCATCGGCAAATCGAAGGTGTGTTAGATATTCGCCGTTGATGTTAATACCATGCCTGTTCCACTCCATCAACTTAAACACGTCTTCCAGTGCAGCGTTAAACAGTTTCGGGGATAAAACATCCCCTTGACGCACTCCACGCTGCAGCGGAATAGGTGCTGTTCTTCCGTCGTGGACACGGACTGACATGGTCGCGGCTTTGTATACACACTTCAAGACCTCGATGTATCGATAGTCAATCTGGCATCGTTGGAGAGCCTCTAGCACCGCCCAGGTCTCGATGGAATCGAAGGCCTTTTCATAGTCCACATACGCAACACATAGTGGCAGATTATACTCTTCCTAAACGCTTATAGAGTGATAAATCACTAAATACTCTCTCCGCAGCGCACAACCCTCATTATCATTACGTAAACAGTATAAATACATCAATTAATACGTAATTTAAATGTAAACTGCCTCCGTAATTAATGACAATAGTTGCCATATTGAATAATTGATGTATTTACGAGGAGACGAGCAAATACCTGACTGTTTAACTCTGGCTGCTCTAATTGGATACGAAAGGTAAGGAAATGCTGAACTTATAGTTAACTTTATAAGGATTATGAAAAATGTGAAATTGCTTCTCTTAATGATCGAGTGTTAACGAGTATTTGAAATCGTGCAGCTCCCAGACAAGTAGAAGGTGGAGGCTTATACTTAAAAATACTTCATTTATATTCCTGTATGTTTTGCATGGTTTTTTATGTATTTTGTTCTTGTTTTATAAATGTAAGTTTGTGATATATCGAGTCTGTCTGTTTGTTTATGAATTTCATTTTCTTTTATATTATACATGCTATTTCATTCCATTTTTTTTGTGATAGACTCATTGTATCACAAATAATCGATAATTGATGACAGACTTGCATCCGCCTTGTTATAGTATTTTATTTTATGTCATTTTATTATAATGATGTGTAATGATTTTATATAATGTAATGTAATACCCATAAGTATATTTTAAAAAGAGCAACTATCGAGTTTCTTGTCGGTTCTTCTCGGTAGAAGACGGCACGCTGAACCGACCTTAATCCAAAATTTTGACGATTCAAAAGAGCTTGTTAAATGCCTACTTGAATAAAGAAATTTTTGATTTGATTTGATTTGATTTGATTTCCCTTTTTATTTTCATTTGCACTATACTGTTAAAAATCAGGAGCTTTTAAGCAAATAAAACCTAGTGTTAAGAGACTTTGTTATGTATTTTCCACGCATACATTTTTTTCTGTACTTCATTTCATATAAAAAGTCAAAACGAAAAACTTCAATAAGTTATAGATGTTACATGCTTTTCTCAGATCTGAGCTAGTGGTAAATTGTTAGACTTTGAAGAAATGAAAACTGGTACGGAACTCTCGGTTCAGGTTAAACGAAGATATTGATTATTTTATAGATTATATAAAAATACCTAAAAACAAGCCTTCTATGTGTACTCTGTAACAACTATATATTAATATTCAATTGTATATTTAACTAATTTAAAAACTGTACCGTCGCTACGATCGTTATTATACAAAGGATATTCCGAATACTTATAAAATCAATATTATAATAATAATACTTTATTGTACACCACAAAACAAAGGGGAGTAAAAAGAAAAAAAAGATACATAAGAAAAAGCACAGCAGGCGTCCTTATCGCTATAAGTGATAAGGGCGCCTTTCTGCCTCTCTGCCTCTCTGCCAGGCAACCTTAAGGCGTAGGAGAGGTACGTAAGTCGGAAGGTGCGTGTGTCGGTAGGTGCGTGTGTCTGCATGTGGGTGTGTGTCTACGCGATTCCAATCAAATCGACGTCAAATTTTGATAGTGAATATGTCAGTTGTTTTGCTTTACGTACACATACAATTATTATTATAACAGAAATATCAAATACTGGCGAATAGTGAATAACAAATTTCTTTCTTTTTAAATGAACTTAAAAAACTATTGCGAGAAATATATTTTTAATACATTTTGAAAAATATACTTTAGCATGATAGCGCGGCACATCGATTGACTATGTTAATTATTGTCATGTTCATTAGTTACATTCTCTATTTCCGGTAACAAAATAAAGCACTGCGAATAATTCCACCACTCAACACTCAATGTCTCGAATTTCACGTTGCATGTTAAAACTAGGCAGCAGAGGGAACTCTGCTGAGCGTTGCTGCCGCTGCTCCGTGCAGTGTACAGTATAAACTACCTCAGAGTACTCTATCATTAAAACACAGCTTGAAAACAAGTTAGTGGTGACGATGACTGAATACAAAAACACTTACAGACGTTTCCGAAATTAAAGTAATTTTGAAAAGAAAGTTGAAATTCAAAACACTAACCGAGCATTTCCAACTGTGGATTTTTTCATCGAATACTTTTCAAAATGAATATTTTAGCCGCGGAATTCATTTTTTTTTTTAACTACTCAAGTGGATATTTTCAATTTTAGTTTTAATGATGAAAACCTGTGCGGAACAATTAGTGGGATACATTCTCGATCTCGTTCCACTTCCTATTTCACCAATTCCTTTACAATCCTGGCTCCTAGAATATGGAATTCCCTTCCTGTCGGACTCATCTGATATACTACTTTTAAATGTTTTGTGTTTTATATCCAAACTGATATAAAAAACAAAATATTTATAAGTATCAAAAATATCAAGGGGCCAGTCGTGGCGCAGGGGCATACGCGTGGGACTGGACGCGTGACACGTTGTAGGTTCGATTTCCCCTCAATTCCTCCAGAATTGGGGAGCGGGGGAGTGGAAATTGCGGAGCAAAACGTCTTAACACTAGACTTCCTCTACATACCCTACTACATGTGGAATAAAACGTGAAGTAAGATGAAATTTTAAAATAATACATTTTCATAGTAAATTGATGAAAGACACGTCATTCACAATGAAAATAAAGCCGCCTGCTTCCAAGGGACCTTGTTCGTTATTGTATATCGAATCTTGTATATGCCTCACTTTTAGGGTTCCTTACCACAAAACAAAAATAACGAAACCTTTATAGAATCACTTTTTGTCAGGTTATCTGTATCTCACCGTCCGTTCGTCTAAGAAGATATTTTCTCCCTAGATTGTATGGAAATAATAAGCTAAAATTAATATAAAAGATCCAGATTCACAGTCCCTGGGTGTCTAGAAAAAATATTAAGCTGTTATGTTTATACTTCGTTTTTACTGCATTTTTCATGAAATTCTACGCGGAATTAAAATCTAAAAGGTAATTTCCGTTGAACTAGAATTATGAAATTTGGCAAAAACTAGGAAAGAAAAAAGTCCTAAGCTCGGAAATTATTAGATTCATATTGATTTTACTTCATTTTATGCAACATTTATGCACACGCCTGTGAACTTAAGCTTGTGTATGTTGCGACCCACTGTAGGCGAGTCCGACTCTCACTTGACCGATTTTAACTTACAAACTCCACGTCGATCCTCGGGGAAATTTAGGCATTTCCGAATTCTTGAACATATTAATCACGAGAGCTATGGCGCGTTGTGAACGACTACTTACAAATACAACTTTCTATCTGTATCTAAGAGAGATATTATTACAAGTATCCCAGAGTCATATCTATATATGACTCTGGGCTTATCCTGTTCGGACTCGTGTATTTATTTTCATATGTTATTGGCTTCCGTTAATGCGAAGGGATTTCGTTCGCTGGACGCTGAGCTCTTCAGGACATATCCTCAGTCTGATGACTGTGATGTGAAGGAATTGAACTCGCAAATAGTGGATATAAGAATATTAGATATTTGTTGCAGATTGTATCTATGTAACTTTTACGGATTATGTAATATATTTTAATATTGCTGATATAGAAATAACTATTTTATCTTATCTTTGTTCAATATGGGTAATATTGTTTATAAAAAATTATAACATAGAATTAAATCAATATGCATTTATGTGTTGTGCATATTTGTATAAAACCATTAAGCATTATATACTGTCACGTAGCATGTCACGCAGCATGTCACGTAGCAGGACAACACGTGACACTTTTAATCACTTAACAACAATAACAACTTATGTATAGCACATCACTCTGTTGTTACAGAAGCAGTGTGGATTGTCGATCTTAGATTACTCTTTCATACCCTTGTGTTGTACCGTTCTATTTTTCATGTGAATAGATTGAATTTAGTTAGTTGACACGTGCCTGCACTTACAGACAGCAATTAGCGCTTAGTTAACATTAAGTTGATAGTACAGATCGGAGCAATGAAATATTTTCATTTCCCCACTCTGGTAACAAGCGAAAGCGCGGCGTTAACTTTAACACTCAACGGAATGTTTTAAAACTAGATTCCGTCCGTCTACCGTTTAATTTGATGAGTAAGTGAAAATAGGTCATCCCCTCGAGTGGGAATCGACCCCACAACTGTCGTGTTTACAGTCATGTGCTGTGTCATCGCGCAATGACGGCCACAATTATTATTATTATGTTTCTCTTTCACAATTCACGGGTTCAAAAGAACCCTTGAATTGTGAAAGAGAAACTTTAAATTACACAATAACTTAATAAATATGCAAAACTAAGTTTCCCAACTTGTTCGTAGTAGCGTCGGATGTCGCCGCACACGAAGTGTCGGAGAGCAGAGAGCGTGAACTAGTACGGAGCTGGCAACTATAATTAGTTGCTTATTAATTATACAGTCACTCGGAGCTGGCTGGAGTGTCGCCGACACTGCCGACACCGCCGACACCCCCGACACAGCCCGCGCGCTAACATTTACTCTACGCGAGAAAGTTTAATTATTTAGTAGATATCTGTTTCTCTACAATTCGGCTCGCTTTAGTTTATGTTCATTTTGTTTCATATTTCTTGGTGGTATCCCGCATATAGCAGTATAGGCAGAGGTGCTTGTAAGTAGTAACCTGGTATTAGAACACTCCGTTGTCTCCTTTCCACTAATCCAAGTTTTGATAGGTAGTGTTTTACATGGCTAAATTCAATACACGCGTTGTCTTATACCAGGTCTAGGAAATGGAAGCAAATCATTGGCATCGAACCCACAAAATCTACGTTTATAAACAGACGGTGTAGGTTTGATTCTCAGTGCCCCTATCGGGAAACATACATGTTTATTTATTCTGTTTTCAAAGTGTGTACCTGTCGGGGGAGACTGAGATATTTCGTTGTGCACAAAGTCATTTATATAGTACTCGCAGTTAGTGGGTTAGTTCTGTTTCGAGCTGTAGTTGTTAGCAGCAGTCACTCAGTGGTGAAAAAGTTTTATACTTTATATAAATAAATTGAAAAATACTATCTCGTAAGTAATAAGGTTATTTTATTTTGTATTGTATTTTGTCTTTGATATTGTAATATCTATTTATTTTTACCTAAACTATGTGTATTCAATTCTTAATGATGCTATCCTCTTAGAGCGCAGTGTGGCTTTTAATTAGATTACCTTTATGAACTAAATATTAGATATCTTTGTGAAGAAATATTTTTAAATGTTATTTTCTTATGTAAGTTTAGTACAATAAAGAATATATAATTATTTTAATGTAACAGTGTATGTCCCGTTAATGACCTTAATATATCAATCAATCAGCAGAGTATTTTCCAAAAGAATTCAAGATACTGCTTGACGGAACACAACGCTCCATGTTGCCTCACCCGAACCTTCGTACCCATGACGACCGCATTTACAAAAGGATAATGTTTTACTGCGCCATAGTGACCTCCAAATCTAATTATATAAAATGTTTAAGTATTTATTTCATACTTAACAAAGTAAGATGTTGGAAAGCCTCCGAAGCTCCGGAATTACGGTTGAGCATGAAGTGTCGCGCTCAGCGAAACTCGCGTAGAAATGTGAAAGTTGGCTCAACTTATAAATGAGATGTAAATGAGCAAGAGAGTAGAGAGATTTCTAAGTTCTAACTTCCAAGTACCTATAGTACTTGGAATGACATGGAAAAAGATGTGGTAAAATATAGATACATGCAAAAAATAAAATATATTTATTGCAGTTTTACATACAATTTAGCTAGTGAGTAAGAGTTTATGGCTGCCTGCGTGCGAGCTTTTACAATTTTAGTTGGTTGGTCGTTTGAGGCGTGTGCTGGAATTTGCATTACTACTTCAGTTCTGACGGTTGTTTATCAAGTTATATTTTTCCAAAAACGGGCTGTCCGGACAGTCTATAAAATGGGTCCACGGGAGACACTAAGTATACACTTTTATAACAAACTTCCAAACGACGTGGTTAATTTATCACTGAACAAATTTAAAAATGTGGTTAAGCACAGGCTCTGCCAAAAAGCATATTACTCTATTAAAGATTATGTTCGCGATAAAATTGTTTGGAAATGAGTTGCTCTATTTCTAAGTAAAAATTGTTAATTGTAATTTGTAACAAATATTGGCAGTTAAAAAGAGTGGCCATGAGTTTCTTTGCCTGGCTCAACTATTTGAAGGAGCTTTTTTCAAGTCAAAATTGCACATTTTTTTTGGTTATTTTGTTTTTCATTTTTTTCTACTTTTATGACATGTCCAAGTAAATGTTAAGCATTTTTATCATATTTTGACTTTGACTTTATATTTTAATTAGCATTAATCGATTTAAATCTGCACAGTAAGCATGCTGAGTGGCGCGCGTCACGTGCGCGCGCGTACCAGCTAGTTACTCGCTTAGGTCCTCAATGAGATGAACAGTTCTGGAAAGTTAGGTTTAAAGTTGTCATTAAAATATTATCTATTTGTGTACGAGTGTACACGTAGTAACTTAAGTTTAAAGTTGTTTTTAGCTTCGCACTGTATGTAAAAGGATGGGCAGAGGGAACCTAGTGTGAAGACACTCCCCATCCTACTTTCCGGGGAATTGTGGAGGCATTGCGTGTTGAGCGGCGGAAAGCGAAGAAAATTTCCTCGAATGGGAATCAAACCCACGACCTATCACGTTTACAATCACACCCTGGTGCCCCTGCGCCACGACGGTTTCAACATAATCACGTACATATAATAAATCACATACATAACATATTTCGATACAATATACGAATTTTCTAAGCCCTCGTTGGCGGTCCGCCAGAATTACGGCGTGCGGACGACGAAGTGCTAATTGAATAGACAGAGAGCTATATTAACTACTAATACTATTACTACCACCACCGTCTCCAACGGCGTCAGCTTGCTTCGGAAATGGACTTGAACTCGACGGTAATTGTTATTTTTCGTGTCAACGCACGCAAAAAAAGGTGGAAAGACGTTCCTACTGCACAGTAATGGCACAGTAACTAAATACCAATGCTGCCAGATCGCGGCTTCGCTCGCTTATAGTTATTTATGTCACTAACAGAACATACATTTTTACATTAAAATAACACTAACATGCATACTTATAAACTAAGTGACCTTGCTTACTTTAATAAGGTTAAAAGCTACACTGCATTCAGAGTTTGACAAGTTCACGGAGTTACATTCCTACTTTAATAAATAATTTCCGCTTGCAGCGCACTAAGACTAGTTAAGAGAAAATTATTATTCAATTCAATGAAAGAAACAAAAAATTTTATGTTGTCTTTATAATTTTAGTGCACAAAAACCCCCCAGACATATCTGCAGATTTAAGCACTGGAATATCAACCTATATAGTTCGATACCTTCAGGACATCTCAAGATAATGCTTTTTACAGATGGATTGTATCGATGATCATATAAGTGTTTTATTTTTTTCCTTTTAAGATATGGAATCCTAAAAAGGTCTCTGAATACATTATAGTAATAACTGATAGGCATCTAGAAATAAAACAAAAATGATTTTTAAATTTTTACTTTCTTAACACTATGTCCATCACTTCACTTCTTTGACCTGGAGACCTGCAACAATATAGTTAACATTATATTATATTATATTTTTGAAAATAAGATATTGAATGTGTCATTTAGTCACATTGTTAGTCTACTACCTATTGAAGGCTATACAAGGCACATGACATTATCATATCTCTTTATTAGCCTAATCATAATACTCATAAATAGTCAACACTTCATTAATTTGTGGTGGTCATATAGCACTACCACCATTTCTATCACAGTTCTGCTGAAAAACAACACCTAAACAAAACAAACAACAAAGAGAAAAGAACAAGATGTGTCTTTTATCAATCAACATGTACAATTCATATTTTTTTTTTAATTTTTGAAATGTTTTTATGATGCTGAATTTTGTTAAAGACAATGTACGCTCAGATTACTTTCTTAAATGATGAAGATACTAGATTATTTTTAAGTCTCATTCCTAAAACATGCCTGTTTTTACAATAACAAAGATGTGTCAGCAATTGAATATATGTGGCTATTCTACTGAAGTTAGGGACAAACACCATTCCGTCCGTTTGTTTTTAATGTCATGTAAATAATTCCATTTATTTGGTAGATTTGACATTTAACATAAGATTGTTGCATCTAACCAATGAAGAATACATGATAATGAACAGGAGCAGGGTAGGCAGTGGGAACCTCAAGAAAATTGTTTGCTTAACACTAATTTATCATTGAAAATATAAATCACAATCCGCCCTGGGCGGCTTCACCCACTTGAACTGTATGAATATTTATTAAATATGTTTGTTTTTTTTTTAGTTTACCGGGTGAATTGTAATAAACCATGAAACACATGTTCAATGAAATATTTTTATGAGTGAGTTTATAATTTTATAAAAATCGGTGCTGATTCCCTCCATAGTGGAAGTTAAGAATATGAAAATAAAAATATGTCCAAATTCGACAGTTTCTATGCAAAGCAGTTACTACTGTGTGTGTGTCTTACCTCAGTCAGTGGGTTTACTTTATAAACATAGATTAATAGAAACTAAGTCTACAAGCAGAAATAGAATAAAGGTTCAAGAAAATAGGCACAATGTTAATATAAACCGGACAAGCGGGAGTCAGGCTCGCGCACCGAGGTTTCCATACAAAAATTGGAAGTCTAGAGTTTTTTTTTAATTCAGACTTAGCCAAAGCCCATCCATCTGATACCTCACTTGAACTAGCAACTTTAATACCAAGTTTTGCCCCCTTTTAAGGCTATTATTTTCTAGGATTTGACTACAAATGTATAGTTTTTAGAGTAATTCTAAGCAAGTTTTATGTGTACATGCTAGCTTCAAAATGTCATAATCCTAGGTTAACCAGAAATACCCTAGAAATTTTGCTCTTGCCACCTTTGAAATACATTGATAATACAACATTAGGTTGTAACCATATTCTTATAAATATTTATTTACTACAAAATTATAATTGTTACAGATGTTTCCATGGACCTGTAAGTTCTAACCAATACAACATGATTTAGACTTCTAGAGTAATATTTAAATCATAACTTGTATATCCTACATACCCTAAGCTTCCAAAAAAATTTAAGATTAAAGTACCTGGAGGAAGGCTCTGTTTTAGTTTCTCTGCCTTTTCCTTGTCAGTGATGACCAGTGTGTACAAGAAACGTGAGCAACGCACTTTGAACTTTACGTTCTCGGGGTTCTTCTTTATCTTAACAGCTGAAATTATTTATACACAATGAATTATAAAACTATATTTTTAAAATAAAAACAGTTTAACGACAGTAATAAATTCTTACATTTGGCATCTTTCCTCCGCGCTGTAAGTAAAAAGTCCTTAATGTCTTTAATTTCTCGGGGCTGAAAGTAAATATATTCTATTAGTTACTTGAAGGCGAATTATTCTTTTGAAAGTAACATATATTAATATTATAATAAAGTATAGAACTCGTACAGAAAATAACCCCAAAATATTTGTTTATGTTTATGATTTTTATTCAAAATAATAGTTAATGAAAGTTTATCCCGGATAATACACAACTTGATGTAATAGAGATAACAATTGTCACAATTTATAATCATTTAAGTAATAATAACTTAAAAATTTACCATGATGAAGCCGATCTTTACAACTTCAGGCTGAAATAAAAATATAACGGTTTAACAAAAAATATTAACGATATTAGTAAATTAGTACAATATATTGGTTATCGACACAATAAAATCTCAATTCTATATTGATTTATAAAGGATTTAAAAAGATTTCACAAGAACTTCACAAATATTAAACCAGTCGCACCTGTCAAAGTCAGCAAAAGAAATTGTCAAATTATTGTATTAAGACAGATTCGGACACAATGACAGGGGCACAGACTATGTCAATTAGAATAAATATCATAGATATTATAGAATGTAAATTTCTATTTCTGATTTATACTACATATATCTAAATATAATATACTAGGATTCGATACATGCTGTGCACGGCGGATGGAGTTGAGTAAAGCTATATAGCGCAAAATTTTGCGAAGAATTTGCGAAATTTCCTATTTTGTCCGCACACGGTTAGATTAGCCAAAATTTAATCAGTGCGCGTAAATTTCTTATCTGTGCGTGTAGCTTGACTCTATGAGGCACATTTTGGCCAATAAATGAAAAACAACAATTACAGTTATCACTAAGCTACTTTGCTGGGATCACCGTGTTGTCCACAACGTTTTTGTAAAATTTCAGAGCTGCAGGCTTAACGGTCTAAGGGGAGTAGCATTACAACGAAACACACTCTTGACCAGTAAGAACTTCGCTTTTCAGCTCAATTAATTATATTTTATTAATTTAAATAAAATTTATTTCAAGAGGCCAGTCATGGAGCAGGAGCACAAGTGTACAACTCTAAACATGACAGGTTGTGGGTTCATCTTCCATTTCGAAGAGATGAAATATTTAACATTTTTATTTCTTCGCTTTAACTCGCTTCGAGTTTTGCCACTCAACACGCAATGCCTTCAAAATTTTATGACATAAAAATGGGGAATGGAATGGTATCTTAATGGGATCAATGTGCATATTTTCTGTAATGATTCCTCTAATTCACCTCAACCTATAATGAAGATGAAGCTTACATTGGTAAAATAGTAAATATAGGAATAATAAAAAAATAAAAAAGAAGAAATAATATTAAATACAAAATAAACAAATCAGCTTCACGCTATATTCCGCACACAGTAGGGTAGCAGGGTAGATATAATGTTAAAATAAAGATATAGTATTCGAATCATTTACCGTATAGTTAATATAACTTATATAACATAAATTTGTAAGACAACACTAGTTCGCGTCGATGAATGTCAGTTAAGTAAATTTGACAGTACTACAGAATAAATACACAGAGATTGTCACAACTGAAACATCACACATTGTGATTGTGTCTAAGCAGTTACCGTGGTACGCGTACAGCTCGGGGCTGGCCGTGGGGCTGGCGCAATGCATGAGGAATATCCCACGAGCGAGACGACGGAGGATCGGAGCGGAGGTGGATTGTAGTCGTACGCAGCGGGCGCCGCCATGGCGGCCCGCGAGGGAGTCCGCAGTAGCGCCCGGCTCAGCGGGGCATCCACGGCAGGCGCGGGTGCGGCCGCAGCTCCAGCACCCGCGCTGGCGGCCGAGCGGAACGCGGCAGCCGCGGCACTGCGCCGGGCGCGAGCAGCGCGCGCCGCCGAGCGCGCCCGCGAAGTGGAAGACAGCCCGCAAGTGCTGCGGGACAAGTGCCGGCGTCTCGCCAGGGCGCTGCGGAACGCCAAACATCTTGTGGTACTAGTTTTCTTTTAAACTTTAAATTTTTGTCATTACAACATAATATTTAAAAACATGGGCTGTATCATTTAATTACAGTTATTTTACTTTCTAAATAACTTAATGATAATATATAATAACTTTTTAATTATCATTTTGAGTTTTAGATTCATTGAACCATTATTTAACTGCATTAAAGTGGTGAAGAATACACCATTTAAGTTCATATTTTTCTTTCCATTTAATTTTTTTATATATTGGGAGGTCTAGGCTAATGGTACATATCATAGTCCCAATGTAACATATGACCTATATTTAACTCACACTATGTTATGATTTCATCTGCAACTAATTCTTCCCACAATATTTATAATTTTTGTTTAACAAAAGTTAAATAAGAATATTTTATTTATTTAAATACTGAACTACTACTACTATTAATAATTATAATAGTTCACCATGAAAGTCATAGACAGTTTTTTAGAACACCTAATATGAAAATTGTTAATGCTGATGTACTCTTGAACCTTTGGATCCCGATCAGATATTCTTCATATTCATAATATATTCTTCATATTCTTAGTATGTTCCCTCAGCAGCTTTTGCAGTCAAAAAACTTTGACTGTTAACTGATGTGGAAATGGCTTGTCTTGTTTACTTTAGTTACTTACACAGTCCTTATATTATGTCCTATGGTATTTTATTTTGGAGTAATGCAGCCAATATTCAATCCATATTTGTCCAGCAGAAGTTAATATGTCATCTATAACTTAGGCCCTAAAGACACCTTAAGGCCAAAGAAATTTATATATTAAAGTATATATATATATATATATATATATATATATAGTATGTTAAGAAGAACATTAATGATTTTACCAAAATTGGTGATGTAAATAACATTAATATAATAAATAGGCTTAAACTTAGCGCATCTGTAACTTGATTGCATCAAAGCCATAATTTTTTCATGGGATAATGTGTACACTTTTACAACAAGATTCCAGAGGAAGTCACAGAATTTTTTATATTATGATTTTAAAAAATTGTGAATGGATATTTGTGTATTAAAGCCATATATACAAAACCAAATTAATAATTTTAGGAATGATAATGAAATGCTTGCTCCAGTCAGAGTCAAAGACAGCATTGTCACAAATACTTAGATATGGATTTGATTTGTAATGTAGTTGTTTTAAAAAAAATCTGTTGCTGAGTTTCTTGTGTCAGTTTTTCTCAAGTGTGAGGCATTATCTTTACTGAACTGGTAAAATGTTTATTGAACTGATATTATCTTTACTAAACTGGTAGTATGTTGTTTAATGTTAAAAAAAAACATGTTCCTTCTTATTTTGAATAAATAATAAAATTATTTGACTTTGACCTTAGTATGTCTGTCTGTGTATCAGGTTTAGAGAGAAAAGTAAGGCAAAAATAATTATAAATGGTAGCAAACTAAAAGAACTAGATACAACCACAGACACATTTTATTCAAGATAAGGTACTGTTTACTAATTGGTTTATATACATATATTTTATGATGCTTGCCATTGGCCTTCCTATTTACCACTTGTTCTCAATAAGAATTGCAGCTAGCTTGACAAAACTCAACAATACACTATCTTATAAGACCAGGGATAACTGTAACGCTTGAGTGGAACTTGAACTTACAACCATTGTGAATTACACTACATATGCTATTCTATTGCTCTAATAACGACTCCTGCCTTCATTAATAATGACTGATATTTGTCAACAAAATATATCTTGCTTAACAAATCCAACCTGGACTGCATTTTATTATTTCATATAGCTTAATTGAACAACTATGATGCTTTCATCAGATGTCTTGGAGATATCAATTTATATATAAAAAAAGCTCATTTAGCTTCACGCTGGATCCTCTGCACACAGCAGGGTAGACAGAGGGAACTTATTGAACCTAATCTCACTCCATTCTTCCATGGTAAAACTCATTGCTGCACATTGTCTTAACATCAGAACAAAGAAAATTAAATATATTTTAAAAAATATTATATTTTCTTGAGTGGGGATTGAACCCAAGCTAGTCTCGTTTACAGTCAGGCTTTCAGTTTCTATGCTGCGACTGACCTCAATGATAAATGAATATTACAATAAATATAAATTAATGTTTAATCTATATCTCATCATGCTCAACAAATTTTGTTACAGCAGTTTTTCATCATTTCCCATGCTTTGATTGCCTGGGTTCTGCATCAGGTGTGCCGGTCTTAAACTAATAAAGTTAAATGTTAACTCAGATCTTGCTCAGGCCTATTAGCTATACAACTAAAAGATTACATTGAGATTCATGCAGTAGTTCCATAGATGTGTGTGTACAAAGACAGCAAAAGCAAACATTGATTTATATGCTATAAGTGTTAGGTAGATAGTGATGATAACTAGTGGTAATGAGCTTAATTAAGGTGAATTCATACACAAATACATCTGTCACAAGCAGAATTGTAGGCAAAAAATATTTTATAAAAAATGAAAGAATTTCTTTTTTTTTATTTACGGTGTGGTATGTGGCAGGTGTACACGGGCGCGGGCATCAGCACAGCGGCCGACATCCCGGACTACCGCGGGCCGCGCGGCGTGTGGACGCGCCTGCAGCGCGGCGAGAGTGTGGCGCGCGTGGACGTGTCGCGTGCGCGCCCCACCTTTACGCACATGGCGCTCACGGCGTTGTGGGCGCGTGGCGCGCTCAAGTTCGTGGTCTCGCAGAACTGCGACGGTCTGCACGTGCGCGCCGGCTTGCCGCGCCGCGCCCTCGCCGAGCTGCATGGCGACATGTACGCCGAGCGCTGTCCCGCGCGAGCCTGCCGCCGCCTCTATCTGCGCGCCTTCGACACTACTCAGCGCACAGCGCGCCATGCACATGCCACGCGCCGTCTGTGCCATGCGCGCACCTGCGGCCGTCAGCTGCGCGATTCCATTGTACACTTCGGAGAGCGCGGGCGCGCCGCGTGGCCGCTCAATTGGGCCGGCGCGCTGCGCCATGCCGCCGCCGCCGACGTGGTACTGTGCCTGGGCTCCAGCCTCAAGGTGCTGCGCCGCTACCCGCGCCTGTGGCGCATGCAGGCGCCGCCGCGAGCGCGCCCCGCTCTCTACATCGTCAACCTGCAGTGGACGCCCAAAGACGCCGCCGCCGCGCTCAAGATCAACGCGCGCTGCGACGCCGTCATGCGCCAGCTCGCGCGCCGCTTGCGCCTGCGCGTGCCACGCTACCGCGCGCGCCGTGACCCCCTGCTGGCGCACGCCGAGCCGCTGGCTCCGCCCGAGCGCCACACCACCTCGCGTCCCGAACTGTCCCCGCCGCCCCCCAGCGACCTCGACTCTGACACCTCCTACTACACCACCACTTCCACCTCTGACGAGGACGATGACCTGCCTCTGCGCCGCCTCGCCGAGCGCCTGCGCCCGGCCCCACCGCTTCCGCCGCCCGCGCGCGACTTCTCCGCCGGCCGGACCGGCTTGCACTCCTTTCAGGTCAGTTCATATCTAATACCACATATCCATTTTAATTCTTTGTTTCCAATCTGTATGCTCTTTTGCCTTGTTTTAACCAAAAAAGTTTAAATAAAACCTTTCAATTAATTAAATTTTTTAAAAAATAATTAGTCAAATCTGTTAAGTTAATTAAAAATTGCAAAGTAGCGCCATCAAAAAACAAACTTATTTTTTTTACCATTTCGAATGTTCCAAATATATCATATTAAACTGTGAGATAGTCATGTTCAATTTCGTTAGGATATCTTTAATACCGAGAATATAAAAGTGAAAAGTTAAACTTAAAGGATTGTTACCCCATAACTACCTCACTGTAAGAGTTAGAGTCAAAAATAATGGCGTGTTGCTATTGCTGATAAAAAGCTTAGGCTGATCGTGGCGCAGTGGTACAAATTGTGTTGCACAATCGACTGGTTGCGGGTTCGATTCCCACTCGAGGAAAGAAAATATTTATTTATGTTTTCATTTCTTCGCTCTAGTGAAGTCAGCCGTGTGGTCCCGGCTTAGAATAGGATCACCCTGGTACTGTCGGTGTCGTAAGAGGCGACTAAAGTACGTGTGGTAGACTCAGGTCGCCAGTAATGGCAACACGCATGGGCAGACTCGACCGGATTTAATACCACCCTCGGCATTTTAAACCGGCGTGAAGTAGTGGCCCTTGCCACTGCGTTTCGCATTAGGTAATGCCGGGCCCCGGTGCCCTTCATCTCCACCTTAATGGCTGGCAACGCACCTGTAGCTCCTCTGGTGTTTCATGGGGTCGTGGGCGGCGGTGATCACTTACCATCAGGTGACCCGAACGCTCGTTTGCCTTGTCAATAAATAAAAACCCATAAATTGCCATAAATAAAACATAATAGCATATATAACATTTCTGCCAATTGTAACTGTCACAGGACTCCTGCTTTTTATAAAAGCAAATACAATTTTAATTTTACTATTTTAATTATATGTATTATATTATATTTTTGCAATTATTACTTTTCATAAAATTCAACATATTGTTGAATTTTTTAAAATTTTTTATTTTTATAGGGAAACAACATATACAACATATAGTACATTAAATATAACACAACATATTTTTTACACAAACCAATCAAGTTTCTACAGATTAAATTTTTATTTTAAGTTTTTATTTTTGGTCTTTATGCAGTCGGGTCTTTCTTCTTCAATGATAATTTTTATTTAAGATCAATTAGGTAATGTAGCAAAATAAATATATTTGTGTGATTGGTGACAGGTCAATTTAGAATCAGGGAAGACGACCATTATACTTCGCTCGGAGCACGCGCCGGCTGACCCTCCGCCCCCCGAGCCGCCGCCCCTCGACCCTCTCGCAGCCCCCATAGTGCCGCCCTCCACCACTGACGCGCTGCGGAGGTACAGGATCACGCGGCCGCCGCCCCCACCGCCCCGCAACGGACTCACCAATGGACACACCTCGCCCCCACCCCCGCCCGTGAAGCCGGAACTGCCCTCGCCTGCCAAGATCAAGAAGGAGGAGGTGATCACAGGAGATGGCAACGGCTCGTGGTTGAAGCACCTGCTCGACGCCGCCAAGCCGGCTCCGGACGAGGCCAGTGCCAGCCTTGCCGCCGCCATCATCCGCCGCGCCGTGCTCGTGTGCCGCGCGCAGCTCTATCCCGGCCTGCACACCATCCTGGCGCCGCCCGCCTCGGCGCCCCCTTCTCCCGCCGCGCCCCCGCCCGCGCCCGCCGAGTGCGCCTGGTGTCTACGCCGGTATGGGGCGCGGCGCTGCCTGTGGTACGGTCCGGCGCGCCACACGGCACCCGAAAGGCGTGCGTGGCGGCGCGAGCGCGGGCGGCGCTACCTGTGCGCGTGCTGCGGCCGCGATGGGGACGCGGACGGGGACGGGGGTGGAGACGCGGAAGACGGCGGCGGCTGGTACGGTAAAGGGTGCCGCAAGGGGCGGCGGCGCCGGTAGCGACGTCGCCACGCCCCCACCACCCGCGAGGGACTGATGACTATTAACATTATTTATTTTTATAACATGTGAACTAATCGCGAGACATGAATATGTGACATGTGTGGTGTGTAGGGTTCCATACGTGAAATGTTACCGATGTGTTAAACGTAAGAATGTATGCCTGCATGGCGCCCCGAGTACAACAGTAGTGCCAATAGCTTCAGTTGATTGCTGACCGCGTTGGTTCCCTCTGGTTGGTTGGCTCTGTGATGTACAGCTAGAGTAGACTAGAGTAGACTAAGTGCGAGACTGCCGCAACTTTCGAACAATGAATAAAACAAATTAATTATTAAGCCTATCTTTAAGTAAATCATCACAATTATATATTTTGTATTATTTATTAATACCCATTATACCAATATTTTATATTAAGTAAAAAAATGTTGAACAAAGATATTGAACCGGTTGATTATTTAGATTATGAAATATATTTTATTCTTAGTTACAATTTTGAATATATACATTAGAATTTTGTGTATGTACATTTATAATTATTAAATGTTACAAAAGTAAAATTTGGCATTTAGGCTGATAGGTTTGTTCGAAATACGGCTGATGCTGTGGGAAAAAAATGTGAGAGTACGAGCCTATCTGCGAAGCGATTTAATCTCCCATAAGAAGTTATCCTTTTTAAAATGAATATGCATAGAAAGTATCAAGAGTCAGTAAAGCACATTTTAATGAATACATGAGAAATCAGTTCTTCTATTATCCACGAAATAAATATAGTACATACTAAAGTAGATCATAAACTTTTTTGGAGAAGCCAAGAATAAAAAAAAATTATCACATTTTAAAACTAATCTTATGTCTAAAATTTTGCTTAAGTTTTTTATGTAAATTTGGCAAAAAAGCTAATTTTTCGAAATGGCAAAAATTTTGTGGCTGTCCTGAACCTTGGTTCATCTGTTACGTTCTAATTATAGCCACGTGTAGTGTACACTGTATACACTGTATAGACTGTACATATAGTAGACGCGCAGGAAGCTGCGCGCGCCCACGTCTTGTGGTCAGCCGATAACAGTCGTATCTTCCATTATTCCAACGTTATTTTAACAACTTGATACGTTAACATAACGCTTATTAGTTTCCTTTTAAATAAGTAGCGCGACGCAGTGTGCCGAATTGCAATTAACTGTTAGTGAGTGAATTAGGACATCGCTGCGAGGACGCTGGAGCTTCAGACGAGTGTCGAAAAAAAAGGTTTGCATGTTTTTTTACAGAAACAGTACGCTGAGTTCTGACATTTAATGTCAGTAATAATTGCCAATGAATTAATTAATACTAAAATATATATCTTACTTGCGGGTCCCACGTGCATATTACGCAATTACTAATTTACTAATCTGAATTAATATATACTTAAATATCTTTTTTATATATATTTATAATAATAAATCATATCGGATCAGTGTATGTACATTTATCTGTTTATTTAAGATGTTAATTACATCGAGTTAACAGTACAGTGAGGGTGGCAGTCCAGTATTTCAAATCGAAAAAAGACTATTATATGGAAGCTAGTGCTATCTATTGCATAAGGCGTATTAATAAGGATTTATAGTTAATATAAATATACACTAGATGTCGTACAAAAAACTATATTAAGTTTTCTTATATTTTTATTTCAAACTAAATGAAGAAGAAAATAATTTTCAATATAAAAATATTTATACGTAATATATTATTTATTATGCTTTGAAATTGTAATTAAATATAAAAAAGACGTAAGCTATTTGATTTTTTACAATTACAACACTGTTGAAGTAAGCTTTGTCTGTTAAGTGTTTTTGTCAAAAGATTTAAATCTTTTTGTTGTTATGTGTAAAGGGCACTATGTTGTTATCTTGTCGAGTAACATTTCCTTTTTACTGATCCTGACTGACTGACCTGATTGAAAGCGGCTTCATTTTGAGGTCTCCTACGATATTTAGGCATAGTTATGACAAAGATACCGAATATTTTTTAAAAAATGTATTTAAAATATAAGCGTTGTTTTTCAAATTCATCCTTAAATCAATATTCAATAAATACAAAAAAAGCTATAATGTAGGTGCGGCTTCAAGCTCAAGAAGAAACTAACGACACCTAGCGTATAGGAGGGGTAAACAAAAATGGACTCATCACTCGTCAGTGGCACATCTCTATACATTATACAGAGTGTTTTGTCATCACCTCTTTTAAAAAGACCACAACTTTATCTAGTCTATAAGAGCCTAATACAATTGAAAGTGATTTTTTCAAACAAAGTAATTAATAAAATTATCGTTATAAATAAAACGCCATTTGTTAAAAACGACGAACGCACACCTTTCAAAGGGACACCGCCGCACGCCCCTCATTCCGACATCGAGCAAAGATCTAAATTGTATACCTTTAGTAGTATTTATGTAGCAGTAAGTGTTTGTGTTATTGTTATCTATACGCAACTGCGTCACATGTAATCAGTAATCAGTTAAGCGTCGTGAAATAAAAAAGGCGCAGGATACGTCTAAACTGTTGATGTACCTTATTTATTATTTTCTTAAGTATGGGCTTGAAATATTTTCCCTATATGCTGCTCTCGTAAAAGGAGTGCTGACGTTTCCTCCCTATATGTGTATTATCTATGGTAAGTATATCAAATAACAAAGACAATCATAGCATGTTCTAGTAAAATATCATTATTATTAATAGTATAAAGCTACATGTTCATTGCTAATTTAATAGAATTGATTAAAAAAATAACGTTATATAAAAAGTATTAAAAAAATATCAATTAATGAAAACCGGACAAACGCGAGCCGGGTTCGCCCCTTTTAAGGCTATTATTTTTCAGAATTAATCACAAATCTATAGTTTTCAGATTTTATCCCTGAACTTACAAGGTCTAAAAATCGAGGATCTACCTGTAGATGCTAGATGCCAAAATTTCATAATTGTAGGTCTACCGGAAGTACCCTTTTTTTTGCATCTTCCATCCGGCGCCGTACGGCGCCGGGAAACGATTTCAGGGCTTGCACCCTCTTAACCGTGGCCTATCTTCTCCGGTCATTACTATGGCCGTGTCATTTGGGGCCGATTGTGGGCCCGTTTGGAACGGCGACTGCCCTTATAAGGGTGGTCGCGAGGTTAGTTGTGGGATGCGGGAAGGAGGGAGTGAGCGAAAGCCCCCTGGACGGTTTTCCCAGCCGGGTGAGACCCACGGTTGACCCATGAGAGGCCCAGCTAAGTGCCAGCAACCGAAGGGGCAGCTCCGGAATCTGGAACGGGAGGGGATAGGAGGTCCCTGGGTCGGCGTCTTCTTGAGTCAGGCAGGCGGCTGTGCACGGAAGTACCCTATGAATATTGATTCCCTTTATAGTGTCTCATCACATGTCTCAGGCGCACCATCTACCAGTTGGCGCGATGGGCGTATCCCGCTGGGTGCGGGCGCGCGGCGGGCGTGGCGCTGCAGTGCTGGCGGCACTCGCGGCGCT
Source organism: Heliconius aoede (assembly GCA_037355905.1). Taxonomy (NCBI): domain Eukaryota; kingdom Metazoa; phylum Arthropoda; class Insecta; order Lepidoptera; family Nymphalidae; genus Heliconius; species Heliconius aoede. Next base: position 5,287 of record JBAIZZ010000248.1, on the reverse strand, counting down.
GGGCGCGCTGCTCATGATGCGGGTGCCGCGCCATACGCAGCTCGACGCTGACTTCCCACAGCACTCGGCCGCGCGCCTCGCGCACTTCCTCGCCGACTTCACCAACCACCCCAAGCTATATACGCATCTGTGAGTTACCGAGCTTACATAATGATGTAAGACTTTCACTACACGTCTTTACAGACTCTACGAAAGTAAATTGATTATTCCTTAATATTATTATAAAAAAATGTGATAAATATGCTTTTTTGAACCGATTTCTGTGTAAAAGATGGAGGTATTCATTTCGACTGTATTTTTTATTATATTACTTTTGGGTGAAACGATTTTGATGATTTTTTTTCTTTTGTTTGAAAGCTGGTGCTTCCGTTCGCTTGACTTGATCTATTTCTGACAATGTAATCGATGAGAAAATCACTTGTGTCTTAAATTTGTATGAAATATGTGCGTGACAAATGTACCAATGACTCATTATCGCGCGGCTTTTTTTGAACTCGTTGAACTCGTTTCGTTTTCGTTGAACTCGTTTTTTTGTTAAAAAATATTCATTGAGTGTGGTGTTGCAGGTCCGGCCCCTGGCGTATAGAAGAGGAGTCGAGCAACGTGACGTCATGGAGCTACGTCGTCTCGTACGAGTGCGGGCCGCGCTGCGTCGGCCGCGTGGCTATCCAGCACGTCACCCCGCACGGCCGACATGCCGCCCCGCACGACCAGCATGACACCCAGCAAGCTCCGCACCGCGTGCTCGTGCGCGATGAACGGTGCGCGCGCCCAATGCTGCTGCCCTGGCCGCAACTATGTGGTAATGAGCATAGACTACTGTGGGCTGTGACACGTAGCGGTTGATCCATGGGTCCATGGATCCATTTTCGGTCGTATCATGTATATATAAATGTAATATTGTTTATTACTTATATAGAACGTAGGTAATTTAGGTATCGATAGATTCGTCTTAGCAGCCCAAGGTTCTTTCTAGTCGGGACCTATAATTTATAAATAAGTTAAATCTTCACAAGGTGTAAAGGAGCCCCGGTAAACTTAAATGACACCGATCAGACTGTTAATCCATATAATCTGATCCAAAAATCAGTTAATGAACTATGTATACGCAGGATGGAAGTGTAAGCAACACTTTAAATGAAACCACTTTTGTGTACTCTATAAAAGCCTTAAATAATTAAGAATAAAAAATCCCATAAACAAAACAGGATGTTTTTCAAACAAAACAAATAATAAAATTTTCGTTTTAAAATAAAACGTCATTTGTAAAGTATGATATAAACACGCACACAAACGCTTAGTAGTATTTTTACACTATTATGTGTATGTGTTGCGTCACACGAAATACAGGTATGGATTAAAATCGTGAAATAAAAAAATCCTACGTCTAAACTGTTGAGGTAACTTGATTAATTTCTTTAGGTATTGGTTTGAAATATTTTAACATATATATGTTACAGCATATGCTGTTTCTGTAAAAGGATCGCTGATACTTCCTGTATATGTGTGTGTGTGTGTGTGTGTGTGTACTCTAAATCTGAATAAACCAATTCACTTCATATATAGTTATTGAGTTATTATAATTAATTCTTTGTTACCGGTGAACACGTTACAGAGAACACGGAGACCGAGACGGTGATTTCGGTCCGCGGCGGCGGTGGCGCTAAATTACGCGAGCACACGCGCGTGCGGTGTGGAGCACTGCAGCTGGTGGCCGGCTGCGACGCGCGCGCCGCCCGCCAGCGACACCTGCATGCGCTGCGGGGGGCGCTCGCGGACGTGGACTAGACAGAAATAGAGAGAAATAGTCAAAAATTAAATAAAAGCTACATTTTATTTTTGACTGAATTTTATTTATACAATATTATCAAACCACTTGTGGCTTCGCCGAAAGTACCATTTCGTGTTTTAGTGACTAAAACGTGGCTTCGTCCGCTTTCTATGTCCTTTATACTTACTCCTCTAAAAATAGATATTCATGATAATAGGTTAATGGTAGTAAGTTTTAGTTAATATGTAATATATTTTCAAAGAGGACTAATGTCACGTTGTATGGAAAATATACGAAGGGAATTGACCGGTAAACAATATACTGTACACAATTATACAATACATGTCACTGGTGATGTCCCCAGTGAGTAGTGACAATGGCGAAATGAACTAGCGTGCTAGCTAAGATCCATAAAACAGGAAACATGGCAGACGTTCGAATTCTATCTTGTACGACGATTTGTTTTCATTTCCTTTCAATAAATTTAACTTATATAATTTATGGTCGATGTCATAATTGTACATTAACATTAGCAGAGACGCCCTGATCAGCGCTCAGCAAATTGTTAGAAACTGTTTCAGGAGTGGTGGAGGTGGACGAGTTGTATGCTACCTGGACGGTCTGCGCAGCTTGGTGAGACAATCGTTTGCCCGGAGGAGGCCCAGCTTAAGCGACCAGCGTTACCGGTAGCAGCTTAGGAGTCGGAGTCTTATGATGATGACAGAAGGACATCCCTGGGCAGTCTTCTCTATGCAGCGTCCGGAGAGCGGGATGTACCATGGAACGATGTTACGTAGATGGTGAAATTTTGATGCATCCTGATCATAGTTAAAAAAACATCGTCTATTTATACATGTTTGGACTTGATATGAAATAAGCTACGTTAAATTTATACAATCAATAAATTTATCCGTATATTATTTACATATCGATGTGTCAGTAATTATTAACAATAATATAATTAATATAACATATTACCGGGACCGTGTGGTCCCCGCTTAGAACAGGATCACCCTGGTACTGTCGGTGTCGTAAGAGGCACGTCGCCAGTAATGGCAACACGCATGTGCAGACCCGACCGGATAATACCACCCCCGGCATTTAAAACCGGCGTGAAGTAGTGCCACTAAGGTGGCGTGAAGCTCTTGCCACTGCGTTTCACATTAGATACTGCAGGGCCCCGGCACCCAACATCATCTACCTTAAAGGCTAGCAACGCACATGTAGCTCCTCTGGTGTTGCATAGGGTCGTGGGCGACGGGGATCACTTACCATCAGGTGACCTTGTCTTGTCCTCTCCCATAAAAAAATAGATCTTAAAAGTTATGCAATAGGAAATAAGAGCTAATCTATACCGTGTTACTAGCGCTAACAGTACTTTTTACATGTTAAACGTATATAATAAAACTAAATGATTCTTGTCGATTTAGATTTTAATGTTATTACTATTTTGTAATTAATTTGACAATAATTTACTCTTTTAATGTAGTAAAGTATATGATAATAAATAGCAATATTCCATAGTTTTGCTAGTGCTGTTTAACTTATTATGAAAACTAATATCTAATTGTGCGGAGCAATTCACGAGAAACGGGACCAAGCCTGGTCCGTCAAAACAAATAAAGTTTAGTACATTTTGGGCAAAAAATCGGAATATCTGATTATACGCTGGCCCTGTTCCTAATAAAAAAGATAATAATTTCAAGACTTTTTATATAATTTCCATAAATGTGATACGTTATATGAAATTGTGCGTAGCTCCTCACCAGTATAGACTATATAAATAATCATTCTCAATAGAGACAATTTCCAAAGACTACAGAGTTCTACAGATGTCGCTACTCTCGAGTTATTTGACATTTGTTTATAGTTGTTGGTAAATAAAAGGTAAAAAAAGGTTGCTAAAAGACCGATATTTTGAATGTATATTTCAAGATTTAAAAATATAAACAATATTTTAAAAATTAGTTGTGGAAGAATTACAAGTCAACTTTCAGACTAAAAGTCTCAGTGCTAAATAAAATCAAAACCATGAAAGATTTTTACAAAAAAAATGTAGGAAAATACAAAACAAAATTAACTAGACAAAGTTAAATATTCCTTGTTCGATAAATCATAATTTGATTCTTACTTTAATACAACTACTACTACTATAATCTAAAATAAAATTTAAAAATATGCATAATATTAACATACAAATAAGTAAATAAGTAATCAGTAGTAAATAAAGAATAGTAAATGCAAGTTTCTTTGCTATATTTATCGTCCTTTTCATCGAAGCTGTTTTTTTTAATTATATTGTTGTAACATTATTTACAGCGAGGAGCCTGAAAACAATTGGATTTTATTCTAATCAATTACTTCATACATTAATAAATATGTAGTTTAATTAAAACATTTATGATTTTGTAAATTTTAATGTCATAAGGTATGAAGAAAATGTATATACCTTATTTCATGTATTAAGACAAATTATTTTTGTTATTATACAAGGTGTGAGACATCCTTGATTGGTATTATTTTACTAATCTGAAAATCTGAAATCTGAAAATAAGATAATTTTTTAAAATAATTCTTGTCTTTAGTATTCCATTAAAGTCAATTACAGGTAAAAAGAAATAAAAAAAGACTTTACGTAGTTGTCACACCGCAGTAATGCTAATATTTGTTTGTTCACTTAAATATTTGAACAATGCCTATTCATACTAGGACTACTCACTGATACTTGTAACAAAAATCACATAACTGTGAATTTCTGAAAATAAAAAAAAATATAAGAATTACATTACAATTTTATACCCTTGTAGGTAACTAGTTTAAATTATATTTTTATATAATAATATATATTGGATAAAATGGATAATAAATAGATAAATGATGAAGATATTTGTTTTAAACAGCTTTAAAGTACTTATAAATTATGAAATAGTCAAAGGAGGGATTTACATTGTTTTAAAATTAATAAATTATTTATGAAAAATATAACATTAAGGTGCCTTACCATACTGTTTACCATAATTTTAAGGTCATCACATTAAAATATGTTTCTATGCGTAATGTGTGTGGTTTTTTAGCCAAAGCGTTTCTATTTGTGTATAATATATACATGACATAGAATTAACATATTGAACTAGTCAATATGTTTTTTTTTTTTTTTTTTTAAGTTATATATAAAGTTATCACTTCTATTGTCGTATAAGAAAATATTTCCGTATCCGTTGTACAAACAACAATAACCTAATATGATTTGTAATTGTTGAATAATTAATAAAATTAATATTAAATGTGCTAAAAAGTCAACCTTTAAAACGTCACTTGTGTACTGTCAAATTCGGATAAATAAACTGAAAATATTAACGTCAAAGTATTAAAAAATCAGAAATATGGTATTCGTAAACAATTTTTCGTTTTTTTTTATTCAGACGATTAAATATTAATAAAAAAAAATATTAATAATTATGTTTAAAAGAAACACTTCAAAGTTGTACCACTAGATTGTAGTAATACATTTTTTTT
>JBAIZZ010000247.1:0-26736 GCA_037355905.1 Heliconius aoede | reverse complement strand
CCCAAACCTAACCTAACCCAAACCTAACCTAACCCAAACCTAACCTAACCTAACCCAAACCTAACCTAAAACGTTCTAAAACGAGCTCTGGTCTCAATACAATTAATGTTACAAGATAAAAAGGTCTCAATTGGCTATATTGGAAGTCAAGTAAATGTAAAAATTTGTAGTTAAATAATTATAAATCTAGTAGTGCACTCATCCGACCCAGGTCGCCCGTATCCTATAGCGAGGACTTCGGAAAGATGAGTGTACGGAAAAGATTTTTGGTCTCAAAAAAAACACGAGTTATTAAATAATTAAAAGTCTACCAGTGCTGTCGTCTGACCCAGGTCACGCGTATCCTATAGCGAGGACTTCGGAAAGATGTGGGCATTAGCAAATGGAAAATAAGCGAACTGTGAGTGAATCAACCCTTAAAAAAAAAAATCCTAACCTAACCTAACCTAACCTAAAAAGAAGCATGTACCTTGTTAAAAAACTAACCCCGCAGATTACCATATATATAGACGACACAAGTGACCGACACAATAAAAGGACGGTCACAAACGGAAGTGGAACAGAAGAAGGAGACGAAGTACTAATCGACGAGGAAAAATTAAGCATTGTAAAAGAGTAAACATTTTTTAAATTAAATGAAGGAAATAAATCACAAAAATATTAAAGTAAAAGAACAAAAAAGGCTCAGACGACATATGTCCGTGGTGTTTTATTTACCAATAATAAAAAAAAAACCTAACCTAACCTTTTTTTTTTTTAACGTGAGGAAATCCTTGTGGATCCTAGGCGGAGAACGAAATGTCACCTGGAGTTAAAAAAATCGAGCTCTGACACCGATTCTTTTTAATCTTTAAAAGATTGTCTGTGAAATATATTAATTTGACTATCCACAATAATGTACGCTTAAAACAATGCTATAATATTGTTATAGTTATTTTTACGTTATACTAATATTGCGATATATCAATTTAAGATTAGCGGAATCATTAATTTCATACTCATAAACAATTTTGCGCCTCACTCGTAATACTTAAGATTATTATTGAAATAGGTTCATATATAGATTATGTATATCTATAATCCTGATTATAGTATTAATATAGGAAATGATCTAACTTCGATGCTCAAAAGGGGGAATGATTATATTTCAATTAGAGGAACCGTGGAGAAGGGAGTGTCTTGACATTAAAAATAAAATTAGCTTCACAGCAGGGTAGGCAGAGGGAACCTCGTGTTAAGACACTCCGATCCCATAATCCCATAAAACATTCCACGTTGAGGCGGATGCCAGAGCGAAATCATGAAAATATTCGAAATTTAACGAAATGTACTATTTTTCATTTACCAGAAGAAAACTGCAATATATTTGCTTGTTAATTAGAATCACTTTCAGTGGGCGTTTATCACACACTAAGTTTCTGTGTAACAATAAATTCGCTGCACAACAATCGATTCTTCCGTGTTCTCGAAGGTTGACTTTTAGATACATTTTTGTTAATATTATAAATATTCATTTATAATATTATATTAACAAAAGGGATCGTGTGCGGCGGTGATCACTTATCATCAGGTGACCCGAACGCTGGTTTGCTTCAATTGTATTGATTTTTTTAGTTAAACTTAAAGTAGTTCCTGAAATTATTGCGTTCATACGAAAACTCTTCAAACTTTATAATATTAATGTTTATATAAACTAATGTAACAAATATTAAAAAATAAAAGTAAGCAAAATCGTTACGGCCAATAAGTATTATACTGAAACTAGGTCAAATAAATATAATTAGATATCTGCATAGGATATGTGTATTTAGTTGGTAGATATTATATCGGAGAATAATTAGTCATTGTTGTTATTCATATCTATACATGTGGATAGCCTATAGATCTTCTTATATATTTTATCGGAATTTAGGAAAATTTTACAGAAAATAGAAAATGCTTTCCTAATTAATATTTATTTGAAGTAATAAAGTAACTTCAAGACCAAAAAGAAAGAAAAGTGTATTTAGTCCCAAGAAATTGGGACTGTGTGTTGGAGATGGCGTAACTCGCTAAGCTTTACGAGAGCGGCCAAAGAAAACAAATATAATCTTTTCTCGTCACTGCGGTAGGCAGAGGGTTCCCAGTGTTCAGACACTACAACAAAGTACAGTTTAATAGTCAAAAATATAACTGATTTTATAACAATCAAATAAAATTAACATCTACTAGGTAATACATTTACATGTAAAATGACGAATGTATACTCTACGTACTTATTTATTTACTATATATCTAGCCCAATGTGGCATGTGGACGGGGAATGGAGTGATTAAACACTATGTTTTCTCTACCTAGCCTTTTTTGCGAGACCAAACGTGCGAGCTAAACTAATAAAAGTATGAAGAATAACATAAGACAATAAGATTGCCACAGTTAATGAAGACGTAATATCTTATTATTACTTATTGTATGCTAATATAGTAGTAGTAAATTACAAGAAAAAATTGTCTACTTCAGTTTATTTTTGGTTCAGTTCCGTTATTATGGGTTTCCGGGCGCGCCAGTGGAGCACACTAATAACTTCACCAATGTCACGATGTACGGAGAACAAATATTTCTTGTTAAAAGCATAACTTTTAGTTATAATTTATATAACAACGCACAGTATACAGCCGAGGGCGACGACTAATTGGAGAAGTCATGTTAAATCAAGGCCAATTATTTTTTTATCTGTAGCTTTATGCGCATGGAGTATCTGTATAATTGAAACAAAAAAAGTAAAAACAAAAAAGTAAAAGTAAGATTATCTGTGGACTGTGTACCAACATAGCATTTATTATATTAAATGTTTTCATTTTTGCATATTGCAAAACTTATTTTTTTTTTGCATTCACATATATCTGACAAGCGGAGTAAGTTGAGAGAAGTTAAGACATTCCATTCTCCAGTTTTCGTTAAGTTTCAAAATTATATATAATAATAAATATTCAAAATAAGCTATGTTAAAACTTATGTTAGTATGTTATTTCTTTTTACGTGTTATTTTTTTACTGCATATTTCTGACTGTATAAGTGCAGTGTCGTAGCCAGTTAATAAAAATTACAAAGGGTCCAATTTGAAGCGACTGCACCTTTTGATTTATATTATATAGGGAAAAATAAAACTACAGATTGAAACGGAATATTTTATTGCATTGGTACAATCTAAAGTTGATCGTACGTGACATAACACGTAAGCAAGCAGCCGCCACTGCTGACACCGTCGACATTGACAACTCTGCTTACACCGCCTGACTTCTCTCATTTAAACAGAATCTAATTGATTGTTAAGATATTGATAAGTGAAATAGAAATAGTTGTGGCATCAGTGGCAGTACAGGGGCGGAGGACGGGGGGAGGGGGCCAGAAGCCGGGGACCTTCAGTCGAGGTGACCATTACACTACTTCGTTAACAATTAATCTTAAGTACGCTAAAACTATATGAAAATGGCAACTGCGCAAAATATAATAAAAGCATACAACGATATGTGCGAAAAAACAACATGTTAAGCTAAGTGACAATTATATTAAGTTCGCATAGAACATACACGAGTTTGAATAAAATAAAATAAAATTTCTCTATAATTTAGTAAGATTATCTTAACTAAATAACAAGTGCGCGCGACGGGCGAGTCTAGAGGCCTACGACTTCTTCTGGTCGTGGTTGTCGGTGTCGGAGTCGTCGAGCTCGGGTTTGGTGCGGCGCTTCTCGTACAGTAGGATGATGGTGCATAGCACGAACACCTCGGCGCAAATGCCCAAGAAGGGCCAGAGCGCCGCGTACATGTCCTTGACGCGCAGCACGGTCTCGGCGGGGGCAGAGGCTTGGGGCGCCGTGCAGCGGTAGCGGCCGGCGTCCGCGCGCGCTGCCGCCTCCAGCACGAGCGTGCCGTCTGGCACTCCCTGGTCGCTGGGCGCCAGCGCCGCACGAGCGCCCAGCGCTACCATCACGTCCGTGAAGTTGCCCGCCTCGTCGGTCGAGTTGGAATACAGCCAGGTCACGCGCGGGTAGGGCTTGCCGATGACCTTGCAAACCAGCTTCAGTTTCTGCCCCTCCACCACGTTAGAGTTGGCGGGCAGCTTGAGATAGGGGCGCCCGCGCACGGCCCAACGCTGCTCGTCGTCACGGCCGGCCAGCGCGCACGAGTAGTTGCCGAAGTCGCCCTCCACGGAGTGCTTCACGTGGAATTCGGCGCCGCCGCGCTCCAGCACGTAGCGTCCCTTGAGGTCCTCCGCCGCCTCTACGTCGCTGCCGTTCTTCTTCCTGCAAAGGACACCAAACACGTACACGTTACATTATAATGTGAATGAATACAAACGTACACGTATAAACTATGTGGCAAGTATTTATATGTATATTATGTTCAAAAAGTAATTTAAAACCTTTTGATGATACGATACACAATCCACCTACACTATAAATACATTTCTGTAATTCTATTAGTAGGATTATTTACAGAATTAGAAACAAAATATAAAAGCTACATGTGAACCATTAATTTCATAGAAAAATAGACATTTACAGACGTCATGATAGTGTACAGATCTATACATATCTGAAGAGCGTCCAAAGGTGAATGTTTCTTTAGCTTATCTGCGATCTCTTTTCGCTGCAAGCACTTGACATAGCTAGATACTGAAATAAGATGTCATTCGAAGAAATCTATAACAACAATCTACATGAGCACGCTATACGAGATAAGGACACCGCTGCCACTGCGCACTGCGGGGAGCGGGGAGCGGGGAGCGTGCCGCGGAGTGCGACAGAAGTGACGTCAAACAATTATACGCACGGAAACAGACAATGAGCGCGTCGCGGCTTATCTAATTGTAAAATATTTAAAACTTTCAAATAGCGTACGAACGAGCCCTTATCATACGTGATAAAGCCGTCTTCAGATCTAAAACAAACAAATAGTAATGTTGAAAATAGTTTACGTCAAGAAAACTTTATCGTTCAAATGATTTATATCAATAATTATAGAAACGACACCAGAAAATAAGTAACTAGAACTCATTAAATCTTTATTATTTGTTATTATAAATCTTTATATATTGTAAGTTTCAAACGAATAGTAAATTTGGCCAAACACTGACACAAGGTAAACGGCAATGGCGAGCTTTCTGGCTTATTAGCCGAATATTAGGCTTCACTGCAGTTTTATGGATTGCTTTGAAAAGATAATAGCAGAAAAAGTACTGCAGACAAAGAGTCCCATCAAATGGAAATTAGAAATACATTTATTAGATTATAAATATCACTGTCACGTCGCGATAAACGTCATTCATGGCAACATGGTGTAGTTATGTATACCCATGTATGTGTGTACAGTAATAAAGGATCATTCATCAAGAGCAGTCTTTCTTTAGACGTTCCGAACCACCAAGAATACAATGGAAGAAAAAACAGATTCCCATTTAAGTCGAATGTAGATGAATACGTTGAATACCGAATAGTCAAACATTCGTTGTTACAAGTCTGCTAATTATTTTTTACTTTGTGGCTTTGTTGTTCGTACCAGACGTAAGCGAGGCTGTTCTCGTTGGGCAGTCGGCACAGCAGAGAGATGTTCCCGCGCACCTCGTAGAGCACGTCGGCGAGGTCCCCGGGGGCTGCGGCGGCGGCCGGGGCCGCGCTGGACGTTGCCGCCTGGGGCTCCGGCGAGGCGGACGCGGCCTCTGAGCCTGCAACACACAATGCCTTAAAACTGGCCCTTCGTAAAGACTCCACTATCTACCACTCGCTACGCTTATGTGTATCCTACACGATAATATTGAATACATATATATTCACAGTTCACTAAATACGAGGGCACTAAATATGTAACCTGTCATTACTTTGGGATACGCTCAGTTGCTAACGCTTTACGTGCTCCGGATGTAAAGAGTGTATCTAAAAAGTTTCTACAGATAATAGATAACATTTGGGAACGATAAATATAGTAAATATAAAAAAAATTAAAATATCCACAGCCGCATGGCAGTGTCCACAGATTCCATAGATACCGTAGAGTCCATGGAGTGTCCGTCTGTGGCACTTTATAGATGTCTTAAGCAATGAAAACTTAAAAATATATAACTCGTTGCCAATATGAACGTGCATAACCATAGTTTAAATATAATTATAAGAAAAAGCATTATAAATTATTTCCTTTTTATATTATATTGTAGTTTAGTTTTGGTTTTTCAGCATCAAACAATACTTGTTGATAAGACAACTATTTAATCACTCGATCGAGCTGATAACACACATAGAAATATAGATAATGTACATGTTTGATTATACTAGACTGGTAAAAATGCAAACAAATCTATTTAAATTTAGTCAATGCTCATAATAGGAGAACAATCTTTTATGTTTCATGAATTGCTACGCCTATGAAACTTTCAGAAACTATTCTACAGAGTGGTGCAGAGGAAACGCATGTTTTCAATATTGAATTACTGGAATACAATGAGTTGAAAATATTAAATACAAGTATTAAATGACGGGTTTTTAATGCAGTTTTTCAAATTTACATACCATATTTAGGTTCGCAAAATAATGTCTTTGAGATGACGCCCTTCTTGTTGGATACATTTTCATCTTGACGGTTGCGTCAATGTTCAAAACTCCAATTTTTTGAAAAGGAAGGAATTGCAGTTACTGTTACATCAGCTCGCTACGTTGAAATGTTAAACAACTTCTTTCAGACAGAACTTGAAAGGCGTCAAGTGAACATGAGAGACATTTGGTTTCAGCCGGATGGTGCCACAGCTCACACGGCGAGAGCATCCATGGAAGTGGTTCGACAAATGTTCCGAGATTTGGTGATGTTCACTGGTCCCCTCCCTCACCAGACCTGTCGATATGTGACTTCTTTTTGTGGGGATATTTGAAGTCAAAAGATCTCGATGATCTTAAGAATTCCATTCGTCAGGAAGTTGAAGCCGTGCCAAAGGAAATGTTGGAAAGAGCCGTCCGTAATTTTCAGAAGAGGATCCAAATTTGTATCCAGCAAGAAGGACGTCATCTCAAGAACATTATTTTCCGAATCTAAATATGATATGTATGTATGTATTCAAAAAGTGCATTAAAAAACCTATCATTTAATTATTTGTTTTCATTATTTTCAACTCATTGTGTCACAGTAATTCAATATTTAAAAACATGCGTTTTCTCTGCACCCGTTATAATAAAGCAAGTAGTTTTTAAAATTACTTCTGGAAAAAAGTCACTAGTTATTTTTTTTTCGCTAATGCCCTTGAAAGTTTTTAATAATATTTACCTCTTTTAAAACAAGATTTTTGTTTCTTGGAAATAATGTTTCCGAGTTTTATAACCTGATAGTTTTAGTATATTACATTTTACAAATAGTCTACTATTGGGCTATATTGAGAAAAAAAATCACGAGCGCAGCAGACTTAACAGTCAGTCTATATTTACCAATTATCTTTAAGAAACCATTTTTCCGGGCGAACATATATGAAGGTGAAATGGATAGATACTGATCCGTCGATGGCGTTACAACCTGTATATAATAAGAAGATTCAACGGCCGTTTCGGCCATTAAATATTTGGGCCTTTTCGACTCATCGATCGACCTCGCCTGTACAAACTGTCATCGGGTAAAATACGATAGTCTAAGGAGCTCTTTTTAGTTCTTTCCATCGTTATTATTATTATATAATATAATATTTATTGTTATGAGCACTTCAATTAATATTATATGTAAAGCTTCAATTAATTTAATATCAAACCGAAATTAGAAAATTAGAATAGACAAGTTAAAAGAAATTTAAAAAAATATATAAAAATGGTGATAGGTTAAATATGTGTGGAAGCACTCTTTCGAGTCACGGCCACGAAGCGCGTACTTCAACAAAGGCAAAACTAGCTACTTGAAGCGCTACTGCTAGATACGACGAGCACTACCGACGGCGGGCAGCACGAGCACGCGCACGCGGTGGTCGCGCTCGCGGCTGCACGTGTAGAGACCGGCGTGGTGCGGGCGGGCGGCGGGCGCGCGCAGGCGGGCGGCTAGGCGCGCGTCTGGCGCCGGTGCCTCGGGGGCGGCCCGCATGTCAGGCGGCGGCGCCTGCCCGTCGCGGCGCCACTCGGCGCGCTGCTCGGGACGCAGGCGGCACTCCACCGTTAGCGGCGCTCCGGCCGCCACGGCCACGCGGCTGTCCTCGGTCGCCGCGGCGGGCACTTTAAAGGACATTGACGATTCCGAATGCGAGTTGTGAACGATACTACTCCATCATTAAGTAATGGAGTTGTCCTCTCATTGGGTGAATACTCACAATGGCTAATCGATTCATCAGAGTTTAAGGACATTAAATAATGCCTTGTCCTATTTCCATTAACATTAATTAAAGGCAAAACATTAGCGCTCAATGTGAATAGAAACTATTGTTTAATTTCTCATAAATTATTTTAAAAAATAAGTTCAAATGAGAGTCATTAAAACAAGTTAAGTTTTTTAACTTTAATTACTTGAATGTTTGTATCAGCAACTTGTAAGCTAAAGAGATGAATTAAAGGAAGTATTTGAAAATTTAATGTCAATTTCTGAAATTGAGTATTTCAGAAAAAAAATTGAGTATTTTATTTTATTGTTATCTTAAGAAAACAATATAGTAAAAACCCAGGAGTGTAATTATGTATATCTCACACAGCATAAAGTAATTGCATAGCTAACAAACAAAGCCGCTTGTATATTTGTAAAATGATATACAAGATAAGACTATCTCAATACCAGCATGATAGCTGTTCCACAACCTCGGTGATGGTTTTAAGGACTCACAATTAAATTTATTGTCTAAAATACTGTAATCATCTGAAAATTACTTTAAAAAGTATTGTTTAAAGACAATAGAGATGATGGGATAAACAAGTATTTTTTTTAAATCCGGCATTCATAGCTGGATAAAAAATACCACAGAGGTGATAAAAATATATATATCTTTTTCTCTATATAAATTACAAGATTTGCCTGCACATCTTTGTGCATAGAAACAAAACATGTGCCATTTCTGACAGTTAGTACCATGACTGGACACATTGGACTTTTAAAGTACAATTGGGTGAAAATTACCCAGTAGCGACTGTTTACATAGCAAGTTTATGATATATATTTTTTTGTTTTATCACTTCAATACCATGAATTTATTAATCCGAGATAGCACTATTGAAGGTAATTTACAATAAGATAGTCACAATGAAATTGCATCAAAAACTGAGGATCATGAGGAGCACAGTAATTATGAGAGTGCTACTAAGCAGGATGCAGTTCCAATAACATTTGTAACATTTCTCTGTATTTTCAAAATAAAGATATGTCTATTTTTATTTATGTTTATTTATTGCTCGTGGTAAGAAGAAACCCAGTGTTTCATTTATAAAATTATAAATAGTAGGTATTTTTAACTAGTAGTGATCATTTGTGTGTTGACTTGCCTAGCAATTAATCACAGGTTTATTAATACAGAAAAAATACCAAAATAAAGGTTCTTAGTAGTACCTCTATAAGTTATTCTGATATTGAGTGTTAACTCAATATCAGATATGATGTTATCATAAAATGGCTATCAACAGTTACATAATAATAAGAATAATTAAAGAGTAAAATGAATGTTTGCATGATTTAAAATATAAAATTTAAAGAGACAATGTCCAATAATCTTCATGACAAGGTAACAAGTATTTTTTTGAAAAGGAAATTTTCTAGAATTCTATAAAAAGAAGGTTACTTTAAGTGAATAACTAAGCTTTACCTACACATGTAACATTATCTATATCTTTCATAACTAAAAATATGAAAATAAATATATAAATTGTTTTTAAGTTTTTATATTATTTATATTTTAGAAATTCTTTATATTATAACACTTTCAGCCATAAAAATTTTCAAAATATTGTTAAAAGAAGCATTTTGCATATTGTTAAGCAAAATATATCCTCGAGTACAAAAATATAACATTTTGTAGCCCCCATATTAACTAATACGAAACTGGATAGTAACAACAATAATTAGTTATCATCATTCTAATAGTAAAAAATGGTATAATAATGCATGGCCTCGGGTGCGACTTATTATTATGAGAAAAGCGACACTACCATGACATCACCCACAACCCTCAACTAGGCCATTGTCGCATTGACCTATTAAATACGGATGCATGCAGGAACACTTCCACTATCTCAAATGAACAGAAAACATTCTTGTCAACCAAAGATATAATTAATTAAAACATATACTTACTTTGTGCCTTCGACGGATTTACACTCGCTAAAAATAGAAGTGCCAGTGGCAAACACAAGGCAGTTCGTCTCGTCATGGCGAGGACGGCTCCAGTCAGAATACAATGAGGAAGTGAAATTTAATTATCTGAGAATCCAATAAGGAATACAACTGATTACAAAATGCGACTAGAGACCACCACAAACTGCCAGGCACCAGGCGCCGAAGTACAATGGTGCGCAAAATGGCGCAGCAATAATTACTATAAGCCAATGAAAAGCGAACGATAAATGTCCTTAGACAGCAGTGCTGTCAAATGTCAATTGATATTACAGCACAGATTATACTTAACATTTTGTATACTAGTTATTGATCATTATACTCGTAGCTAGAAATGTTGCCATATTTATTTTACGTCAATTAATAAATACTACCATTATCCACAGCTAAACCACTTAAGGTTTTTAACAAAACTTAAACAGCACTAGCTAGACTATACGGAATATTTCTGTTTATTATCATACTTATTTAAGCACATTAAAAGAGTATGTTACTATCAATTTAATTACACATAATTTGGAAATTGAGAAAATTCATTAACTTCATACATTTTACAGTTTAACAATTAAGAGGTACTGTTAAATAGCACTAGCAACACTGTAAAGCATTATTCTATTTCCTATTGCATAACTTTTATTTTAAGACTTGTAAACAATATGTTATTCTCAACTCGATTATAGCTGATAATTAATGACACATTTATTTGTAAATAATATATGGACAAATATATGTACTTTATTGATTGTATAAATTTAACGTATAAAAGTTGGATTGGACAGTAAGTCTAAACATTTATTAAGCGACAGTTTGATTAGCCATGATCGGTAGAGTAAAATAAACAGAACGTGACGCTGTTCCTTTTATTATTCCCATATTCAAACCACTACTGGAACACAAGTGTATGTGAAGCAAGCCTATGTTATCAATATAAAGAATAAAGAAAATAAAACTAATTTATTAAGTAATATATTATGATTTTATAAAGCAACGATTTACAGCAGTTCTATGAAGAAATATTAACAAAGCGTTCTAGTTAACGAAAAAACAATTTTGAGTATAGACTATAGATTCAACAACTAGTCATTTTCCCAATTTTGCGGAGAATCTAATTTTTTTTACTATATTACATATATTTATTGCCAAATATTAACGTGTTTGTCTCCTACTTTTGAAACATATTTGGTTTACCACTCTGGGTACGCTTGGATCTGTATTTTAAGCAAGTGTTACATTGTCCAGGAACTGTATTCTATTGTAAAATGAAAGACGTGGTTGCGGAGTAGTTTATTAATGGGGGGTAGTTACGCCCATATGCGCAGCGTGGTGTCCCAGGAGGCAGTGGCGAGCGCGGTGCCGTCGGGCGCGAGCTGCACGCGCGCCACGCGGTGCTCGTGCCCGCACAGCACGCAAACGCGCGCGGCGCGCAGCGCGTCCCACGCGCACGCCGTGTAGTCACTGTAGCCCGCGAACACGAGGCGCCCGCTCAGCGACCATTCCACCGAGTTGACGCCGAACAGCAGCGACTCCTTGCCGTAGTGCGCCACCTCGCGGTCCGCGCGCAGGTCGAAGAGGCGCACCAGCGCGTCGTCGCAGCCCGAGGCCAACGAGTCGCCCGACGGATGGAAGCGCACGCTGGTCACGTCCGAGCCGTGCGCATCGAAGGCCTGCACGGCGTGCCCCGAGCGCATGTCCCACACCAACACGGCGCGGTCGCAGCCACCGGAGACGAAGGTGTCGCCCGTGTCGGAGGGCGCGAGGTCCAGGGCGGACACGTCGGCGGCGTGCGCGTGGAAACTCTGCAGCAGCGCACCGCTCTCCACGTCCCACAGCGCGCACGATCCGTCGCCACTGCCCGTCAGCAGCTGGCGCTCCGTGTTGGGGAACAGGCACGCCGACATGTAGGACGTGTGCGTGGCAACCGTGCGCTTCCGCGCGGCGGGCTCGTCCTCGCCGCTGCCGAGGGGGAACACGGTCACCTTATTGTCGAGACCGCCGGCCGCCACCATGTTACCCGAGGGCGCGTACGCGCACGCCATTACCCACGTGCTGGGCATAGAAATTGTGAGTTCCTTGGTGGCAGTAAATGCATCCCATATTATCAGCTTACCATCCTGCAAGTAAGAGTTTATATTTTTGAAAGAGATCAGGAATAAGAAAAAGAAGGCTCTTTCACTTTACAGCCAAAACAGCCAACATTGAATCCCTTGCATAAAGGTTAGACAGGAGGAACCTGGGAACCTAGTATTAACACCATTATGTTCTCAATAAAACACTTCCATTTTCCTCTTTCTACCAAATTCTGAAGATTTGTTAAGTGGTGGAATTCACCTCCATAAAATTGATTTATAATAATTAGCATTGATTTGAGGTGGTCGTGGAACAGAGGCACAAGCTCACAACTATTAACATGAGACAGGTTGTGGGTTCAATCAGAAAGCATTATTATTTATTAATATTTTCAAGTCTTCACCCTAGTGCGAAGGCAAAGTCTTAGTGTTCAGTTCAGCCACTCAACACATCGACATAAACAGAGGGTTTTTCCTATATGCGGGATAAAGTTGTATGCTGATGATATTTTCATTTCTTCAGTGTAATAACAGGACAAAGTATGACATTGAGTTCTGCCACTCATCACCCAAAGCCTCCAGGATTTAGCAGTAAGTAGGTAACAGATTGCCCTAATACTAGGATTCCTCTACCTACTCTGTTACATATGGAATATAGAGTGAAGCTAAACAAAAAATCCCAAATCCCAATTATCTGATTATCACTCTCATCATTTGATAGTGTTTGCTATGGCCACCAGCCGAAACTAATTTTTATCACCTTCACAAAGTATCAGCAGGGTAAGCAGAAGGAACCTAATGTAAAGACTCTCCATTCCCCACTTGTCGCCCAATTCTTGAGGTATGCATATTGAGTGGCAGAACTTAACAACACGCTTTGCTTTGATACCAGAGTGAAGAAATGGAAATATTTCCTCAAGTGAGGATCAAACCCCCAACCTGTCACATATACAGCCGCACTTTGAGCCCCTGCACCACGACTGGCCTCAAGCTAATGAATTGCTTAAATCCTACTATGCTTAAATTCTTAAGTATTTATTCTAAGAAGTCTTTATCTTCTTTTTTTATATGATCTAGATAATCAGGATTCTATTGTATATAATTATACTGACCTGGGAGGAAGAAACAATATGACGCTTGTCTGGAGACCAGTCGGAACACAGGACTTTGGCTTGATGACCCTTGAGCACTCGACGCAGTTTAAGAGTAGGAAAGCTGATAGCCTCTAATCTTTCAGCTACACACGACACTGAACAATTACATAAATTTAATATAAATATTTTAAGTGTAAATAATGTAATTAAAATCAATTATATATATGAATAATATTATGAGTCTTCAGTAAAGTACTATTTACTGAGTATAAAGTATAAGAATAATAAATTGTTTATTTATTTACTTAATATTGAGAAAATACATCGAATTCAATCAAAACATTATAATAAACAGAACTGTCAGATATATCATTTCTACTATTAGATAATATTTACATGTAACATCATTGAGTTTCTGGCGCTCCTCCTCCAACTTCTGCTTGAGAGCCTCTGCTTCACGCAATAAAGACTCCAGAGTCTCCTCGGGGCTTGCAGACACTGCCGTGTCTGCCGCCATCGTTCCTCGACTTTGTTTCGATCACAACATTATAATATTAGGATATTATACAATCATCTTTAACGACACTCCGCACTTCACAGCGGCTAGCAATTGCTGAATTAGCTACTTCGAAACACTTATAATGACATTTTATCTAAAAATATCAAATCCAGCGATATTCCTCTCATGAAACCTAAATTCATGAATCGATAACACCGTTTCAGAGAGCGTTGAAACTACGAGAAAATGTCAAACACCGAGACGGTCCAGGAATGAGGAGTACTCACCAGACATATATTTAGTATTTATAATATTTAAAAATATATATATTGTTACATAAAATACCTTTGAGCTTTAACTTTGAGATAAGTTTATATTGCTAATTTATCGTAATGTTTACCACATTTTTTATTTAACTCAGCTTATCATTATCTGTCGATTTGTGAAAAACACTGTTATGTCATTTGAGACATTTGACGTTCAGTTAAAGAAATATATAACCGTCGTACACTTTTAAATAATTGAACTTAAATAAATTTGCTTATTTGTAATAAGTAGTGTGTTTGAACAATATCAAGAATAATAATTTTCATAAGGAGAAAGCATGAGTTTGCCTCTACATGTAGAAGTTGTTCAAAAGCGACAAAGTCGTGAAAGTAAAGCTTTCATTAAAGACATAGTTCACTGCTACCTCGGTAACTTTGCGTCAATAACCCCGGGTGCGACAATCACGAACAACGAATTGGAAGAAAATTTGGAACTAAAGGAACACGTGCAGTGCATCACGTTCTGTGACCTCGAGCACGAGTCCGAGGTGAATGTAACAGAGTGCGAGCTCGTCTATCATGTGTACACTCTCGACAACTTCAGCGCAGAGGCCGATAGTATAACGGACATAGCGTCCGGCGAGGAGGTGACGTCGGCGGACGTGTGGGCTCTGCCCAGCGAGGAGTTCCACGGCCTTTGGGAAAACCTAGTGTACGATACGAAACTGAAAGAAGACACACTTCGATTCGTGGAGACCGGTTTCCACTTTTCAGACCGTAGCGTAGACCCAAATGTGATCGGCTGGAACCGCGTGGTTCTGCTCCACGGACCACCCGGCACCGGCAAGACAAGCCTATGCCGAGCTCTCGCGCAGAAGCTGGCTATCCGACTGGGGGACAGGTTTCCGCGCGCCCGTCTGCTCGAGATCAACGCGCACGGTTTGTTCTCCAAGTGGTTCTCGGAGAGCGGTAAACTGGTGTCCAAACTATTCGATCGCATCCGCGAGATCGTGGAAGACCCGCGCCTGCTGGCCTGCGTGCTAGTGGACGAAGTGGAGTCACTGGCACACGCGCGGCGCGCCGCTCTGGCCGGCCTGGAGCCCTCGGACTCCATCCGCGCCGTCAACGCCATTCTCACGCAGCTGGACCGCCTCAAACGGTACCCCAACGTGCTCGTGCTGACAACGTCCAACGTGACGGGCGCCATCGACGTGGCCTTCGTGGACCGTGCCGACATCAAACGGCGTGTGAGTCCACCGGCCGCGCGCGCCGCCTACGAGATCCTGCGCGGTTGCTGCGCCGAGCTGATGGCGCGCGGAATCGTGGCGCCGCTCGAGCGCCTGTTCCCGCTGCGCGTACTGCAGGCAGCGCGCTTCGCGGACTCAGAGGGCTCGCGGGCGTCGCTGCGCCTGTGGGCGGTGGCGGAAGCGGCGGCGGCGGCGCGCATTTCGGGCCGCGCGCTGCGCCGCCTGCCCTTCATGGCGCGCGCGCTGCACATGCCCCCCGCGCCCGCACCGCCGCCCGCGTTGCTCACCTTCCTGGACGCGCTGCACGCTGCGCTGCTGCAGCACCTGCGTGACGCCGCCGACCTGCTCGACGGCGGCGATTGTGAAGACTAAGTGACTGTACTTGTGTTTACATTTCGTCGTTCGATGTGCTTATTAATATTTCTAATACTTACGTATATGATTTAATGTTCTGTCCAATTAATTTAAAAACTATTGTAATCAATTATTTGTTATAGTACAATTAAATATAATTTTATCATTTTCTCTCTTCTCTTTCTTCACACTGTAACACGCACATAGCAGCATAGGTGGATGGAGGGCATTCTGGAGGTATTGTGTTTTGAGTGGCGGAACTCAACGCTATGTTTTTCTCAACACCAGTGAAGAAATTAAAATATAAAATATTTCATTTCCTGAGACGGGAGTGGGAATCGAATCCAAAACTGGTGGCCTTTACAAACACACTAAGGTAAAGACGAAATGATATTGTCCCAGAAGTAATATATATTTTCATTTTGCAAAACAACAATACCTCTTCCTTAATGGTCTACTCTGTATAGTAAAATAAATGGAGCAAAATGCTTACTATAATACTTGTTATAAACTTATAATTGTTGTAAGATTACAAACATATCTTCAATGTATTATAGAATACATATGTATGTTATTATATTATTTATTACAATTTATACTTAATACATAAAAAAACATGCACACCTCTACATACTAACACACACACATGGGCTTTTAGTTTTTATATATTTATTAATTCATTTTTGTAGATGTATATATTCCCAATAAGTATCCTCGATTATTTGCTGGGTCTCGCTCTCACTTGTAAAAGTTTTGTATCAATAAATTATTTTCTGTTTAGTTATTGTAAGGCGGACAATACACCAGTATTATTTTTGAATGTATAATATTTTTTAGTTTTCAAAATAATTATATCATATAAATTTCTTTGGATAATTAACCATATTTTTTTGCAATATAAGATAGTTGTTGCTTGAGTCTATAAATTTTATGTTTGTACTATGGCTTTAGTTATTTTTTATTTTTGAAGATGTGTTTTCGTTTTTTTTAAGGATAATTAAAATCTTTCTCGCCCTGTGTGAGTCCTTTCGTTTTCTTTAGGTATAATCGACACTTTAATAAACACCGTAATATTTTTTTGTGACATCACGGAGAATCACTTGTTTCGACCGACGACATTTACTTTACATGCCAGCAAGCAAAAAACGGGACAACTAAAGGGCCATTTTACTGAGAAATAATGAAATGCCGGCTAAATATAAGTTAAGCCATCTAGTATGATATAAATTTTTCCTTGATTTACTAAAAATAAAATGTCTCGGAAATCTTTTTAATATCTTCCATTCTTAACTTTACTGGAATTTTTTATAAGAAACTCAGTTCTGATACTTTTACAATGAAAAAAAGAAATGGTGGTCGTGGTAGTGGCATGTTTATTGGATGAATCAAAAAAATTGTCATTATAGTTTATTTGAATAAAGAATAATTGTAATATAATTATCTAGCTCTTAGATATAGTGACAAAGATGCACCTTAGAAAAATTGCTTATCATAATAAATATTTGGAGCATATTATGATAAAAATGAAACCAGTTGTTATAGGATGTTCATTGAATTTTTATTGAAATATTTAAAAAAAAACCGAAAGTTTTAACCAGAAAAGATGATGACGCGGTGGTCACCGGCCGATGATCCACAGCATGTTGAGTCCGGCGGGCCCGAGGTGCGTGCGCGCCAACGCGGGCGGGTCTCGGCGCGCCGCCGCCGCCAGCAGCAGCAGCAGCGTGTGCAGCAGGTTGTTACGGCCGCGCCCCGCGTCCAGCAGCTCGTCGCCGCGCGCCAGCGCGTAGTGCGGCGGACGCGCGCCCACGCGCACCACCCGCAGGCCGCACTCGCCGGGCGCCGCCGCCGCCAGGTACGTGGTCACGAGATGTTGCAGGATCTCGGCGTCGGCGGGGCGCGGCGGTTCCCAGTCGGGCGCGCCGCCGTCCCAGCGGTAGGCGCTGAGGCATGGCGCGGCGGCCAGCGCAGCGAGGCGGCGCAGCAGGTAGCGCTGGTCGGCGAAGGGCTCCAGGTAGGGCGCCAGCGCAGCGGCGGGGCAGGCGGCGGGCAACGCGCGCAGGCGCGCAGGCGGCACTCGGCCAGCGCGCAGCGCGCCCGCCTCGCACAGCGCCAGACGCGCCAGTGCCTCGTCCGCGAGCCGCACTTCGCGCTCCAGGCGCTGCAGCACGGTCACGTGGATCCACTGCACACACAGATGCACACATGTACTGGGCGGCGCACAGGCACTCACCAGGCGCACAGGCACTCAGCAGTCGCGTAGGCACTCACAAGGCGCAGGTTGAGGTTCCACTGTGTGAGCTGCTGCGGGTCGAGATGCAGGCGGCGCCACACGCGGCCGGCGCCCGCCTCCGAGCTCTCCTCCAGCTTGCTGCCACCTGCTCCTGTTTACGTCGTGCTCATATAGAATTAAAGATTTTATGTAATTTTGACATCATCGTAAAACGTAATGATACCATAATGTTAATCCACTCGAAGTTGTACAATCAATTGTAGTAGACAATAAAAACAATCATTCTTGAAATTTTACGTTATCTACTCTCCACCGAGTTCTAGACGCATTGCGTGTTGACTGGTGAAAGTTAACGCCGCGCTCGCTCCTCGAACCAAAGCAAATAATTAAAATATTAAATATTTCATTCCCTCGAGTGGGAATCGAATAGAAATAAAATAGATATGCGTGCACATTAATGTAAAATATATATTGCCATACGAAGTTCGTTACATTATAATATTCCCCGCGATATATTGTAATTTATATATATATACAAAAATACTAAATATAAATATATATGTAAAGAGAATATACTCTCTTTAAATATAGCGTTCTTTTTATGAAACCCGTCAGACAACTAAAATTAATTGACATTGCAAACAGAAACAATGTAAGAAAATAATAATTAATTAAATAATAATATAGGCCAAAGGAGAGTGGATAAAGATACAAATTAAAGAGAGAGAGGAATAAGTAACTAATTGTCGTTTCTCTTATTTACAGAGAAACAAATTTAGTTACTTCATTTCACTCAAACCTGATAAAATTACATTACATTTTATATATATATTATATTGTTATTGTGTCGCGTAGAACGGTATTTACGGAGTACGTCAATACAGCCGGAAACGGAACAGATAAGTGGTTTATAATTTAAAAATAACTGATCTAACCTAACCGAACCTGCACTTGAATATCTGCGTACCTGCGCTGTTAGTACATAAATAAAGTGACAGTGCAGTCAATTTACCTGCATTGTATCTGCGTACTATCGAGGATGTTGGTGAGACATCTCTGCCTACCATGCTGTGTGCGGGATACATCGTGAAGCTGATTTATTTTATTTATTTACTAGTACAATAATATATACATATTTTAAATAATTACTTGTATGTATCAATGCTCAAAGTAAGTTATTATAAATATGAAGTATCAACATTGGTCGTAATTTTTAATTCATAACAATCAAAAATTCTTATAGAGATTACAATAATGTAGTAATTATAGTTGTCAGTCAATTCTGTTTATTAAATGAAACCGTAGTTGAAATCATGTAGTTGAAGAGGCGAAGCCGCAGGCGGGCTGCTAGTATGTTTACTAGTTTAATGTAACAATCTGAGCCAGCGCTTAATTATAGTGTAGCATATATGTCGACATACGCACCTGCGTCGGTGGTGGCGAGCAGGTAGGCGGGCGGCAGTGAGCGCGCGGCCGGCGGCAGCAGCGCCGGCGCCGCCTGCGACCTCGCCGAACAGCGCCTGCGCACACATGATGGCATGTTTGGAGAGTGGATGTTATATAAGCTGATAGGTAGAAGTAGATCAATGTTCACATTCCTTACTTGAGATACTCAGACAAAGAAGTCTGATCGGCGATGAAATGTTCATGTGATGTGTCCAGCAGGGACAAGGTCGGCGAGGCGAACGAGGCAGTGGAAGGCGGCGAGGGAGGCGAGGGGGGCGAAGGGGGCGACGGCGGTGCAGAGCGCCACGAGCGCGGGGACAGGGACAGCTCCGCGTCCGTCGCCGCCCAGCTCTCGCCCTCGCTGTCGCTCACAGGCGGGGAGCTGTTGCTCTTGGTTAACACAAATGAGGAGTCTGAAATAATATTAATACATTTATATGAATCAAATTATTGGTTATTTACAACAAAATTTATCCTATACACTATGTTTAAAAGTATACAAGTAAACTGGTAACTTAAATTGAAGGAGCCAGTCATAGTGCAGGGGTAGAAAACGTAAACACGAATGGTGGTGGGTCCGCTCCCTACCTAAGGATATGAAATATTTATTTAAATTCAAAACTCATTTACTTCGCTGTGGTATCGAGGCTAAGTTTGGGGTTGAGTTCCACCATTCAAAAGGCAACCTCCAAAATTCGGCGGAAAGTGGGGGGATAAAGTGTCGTAGCACTAGGTTCCCTTTGCCTAGCCTGATTTATTTACTTTGATGTTAGACGATAAAGTTTCAAAGTGTTATGTGGAATAATACTTAGAAAAAATAAATTTATATGTTTCTATAAAATGAATAAAATATATATTTTAAATGAACTGAAAAATATTTTAATCTATAGAATAATGTAAAGTTTAATAATAAATAATTTTATTTACATTAATGTCATAAAATAGAATAGTTTGTTTGCTTGTTTAAATGCTAACTAATAATAATTAGCACCACATGCACTGCGGAAATATTATAGTTTGAAATATATGTGAGTATACTATACAAATATTAAATTTCATTTGTTCTAAAAGATGTCAATTTGTGACAAAACATTATAAAATCTAAGGTGATATTTCACTACTTTTTATTTGACAAAGATATTGAAACTCAAATCAAAGACATTTTATCAAGTTCAGATTTAACATTAATTTCCACTTATACTTTTCTAATTTCAAAAAACAAAAAGGTATAATTAAAATATTTCAACACTCTGTATATGCAAGCATAGGCTCAAGTTCCACAGGGGCCACCTTTGCCACTGATGATGTTCTCTTAAGCAGCAATGTAATGCTTGGACTCTCTTAGAATTATGACAAATGATTGAATGTATATAATTTATATAAATTATAAAATAAATCTGTTGGCACATGCAAGAAAAAATATTATAGGTTATACTGCTAGTCAGTATATAAATGTATTAAAATATTTAGCTGTAGTAAATGAAATAAGACATCTTACCAATATCTTTATTTAATAATCCAAGTAACTTCTGTTGATTGGGAGACAGAGGCAGCTTCGGAGCTCTGCTGGGCATCAGTGAAAATGCATAATGCAACAAGTTAGCTGCCATTATTGCAGCAGATATTAGTTCTACATAATGTAATATTGAGGTATATCCTGGGCATTTACAAGACCTTAAACATAATGTTTCATTATAAATAATAATTGAATATTTAAAAAAAATGACCACAAAATAACACACATACAGTTCATATCATTTATTTTACATTCTTCAATTATTAATACAAAATATTATAAATAGGGCTTGATCACTCCTTAGCTCCTGTTATGTGTGTGCCAGTGTTATGGTGGATTTAAAAATTGATGCTACCAAAAAGTAAAGGAAGAGTAGTAGAATATGGATATTTATGCTCATGTGAAGTGGGATCACTATAGTTACACCTGGCATATTTTTCTCTACAGCTGAGAAGTGCATCTTGAAATAATTAAAAATTGCCATCCTTTAATACCTGAAAGCACTAAGCGTAGAATTTTCAAAGACACTTAAAGTTGGCTTTATATGAAATTTGCACTTGCATGTTAAAAACCGGCGTTATAATTTATAATGCACAATATTGATACTTACAAATCATAAATGAAAACCAACAAAAGTACAGCATTTACAACAACCCATTTTAGAGAACTTGAACGTTTTTTATTTGTATAGTTCAACTCGATAGTACGTTGCAGTAGTTTAGAGTTTGGACTGGAAGACCTAAAACAAATTAAACATAACCTCACTGAACAATCAGATAGCCGAGCTTCGAACATCATCTTCTTAATAAACTTACATGTTGTGAAACAAAAGTTAAGACGAACTGTTCAACTGCCATTGAAGTCTTAAAACTATGCCGAGTATTGTAAAATATTGACGACTTTGGTATGTTTTCTTAAGCCGTAGTCATTATTAGCGAGGCGGCGGTTAGACGATAACTACAAACAATACAAAAGTAACGCAACTCTGTAACTGACAACTTGTAAATGTCATTTGCTCGTAAATGTCAAACATTTTACTAAATTTGATTAAAATAAACAATATATATTTACTTAATGTTTATAAATATGTTATAAGGATATTAATTTTATTTTTGTCATAAACTAAAAAAATTAAATTATTTTTTTTAGTTGTTGCCTTGCACTTGGTATTTAAGAGGCATGGTTAAAAAAAGTTAATTAAGAAAACGTATAAAAATTTGAACGGAATGGATTTGAACCCGCGTCTCACGGAAAACCGTTCTAGTGCTCTGACCAACTAAACCATACGTTTTCATGGAGCTACCTTGAAATACTTATACGGTCGGTATAACTTATTTGTTGTTAGCATCTGTGTAGGGACGGAAGGACATTTGAACTTATTGTAATTATTACAACTGAGGCATTTTTTCCATTAAGTAAAAGACAATAGATTTTTTTGTATATTTTATTTCAATAATAACAAAAGTAATTCAACTCGCATTGCTATAATAGCTTGTCGAAATCAACAGCATTTAACAAAAAAGAATAGTTGCTTACTAATCTATATGTATGTATAATATATATATATATAGAAGAGTATAATCTGCCACTGTGTGCTGCGTATGTGGACTATAAAAGCCTTTTTTTTTTTATGGGAGAGGACAAGGTAAACGAGCGTTCGGTTCACCTGATGGTAAGTGATCACCGCCGCCCACGACCCCATGCAACACCAGAGCCGCAGGTGCGTTGCCAGCCTTTAAGGTGGAGATTAAGGGCATCAGGGCCCGGCATTACCTAATGCGAAACGCAGTGGCAAGGGCCACTACTTCACGCCGGTTTTAAATGTCGGGGGTGGTATTAAATCCGGTCGAGTCTGCCCATGCGTGTTACCATTACTGGCGACGTGACTCTACCACACGTACTTTTGTCGCCTCTTACGACACCGACAGTACCAGGGTGATCTCTTTCCTCGAGTGGGAATCGAACCCGCAACCAGTCGATTGTGCAGCAAAATTTGTACCACTGCGCCACGACCAGCCTTCGATTCCATCGAGACCTGGGCGGTGCTATCAGCGGCGGATGTCAGTCCGTGTTCACGACGGAACAACAGCATCTATTCCGCTGCAGCTAAAACTGTTTAACGTTGCACTGGAAAACGTGTTTAAGCTGATGAAGTGGAACAGGCATGGTATTAACATCAACGGCGAACATTTAACACACCTTCGATTTACCGATGACATAGTAATCTTGGCAGAGTCCCTGGAGGAACTCAGTACTGTGCTAGGAGACCTCCATATCGCCTCACAACGAGTGGGTCTTGGACGATGAACATGGACAAGACAAAGATCATGTCTAACGTCCATATTACACCCATGCCGGTCGTTGTTGATGGCATATCTCTGGAAGTTGTTGATGATTACATGTACCTGGGACAAGATATCCGAATGGGTAAGTCCAACTTTCAGAGAGAGGTCACTCGTAGAATCCAACTCGGCTGGGCAGCGTTTGGGAAACTTCAAAATATCTTGTCGTCTAGCATACCTCAGTGCTTAAAAACCAAAATTTTCAACCAGTGTGTGTTGCCAGTGTTGACCTATGGCGCTGAGACGTGGTCCTTCACCGCAAGCCTTATCCACAGGCTCGAAGTCGCTCAGCGAGCGATGGAAAGAGTTATGTTTGGTATTTCTCTACGCGACAGAATTCGAAACGATGAAATCCGTAGACGAACACAGGTTACCGATATAGCTCTCAAAATCTGCAAGCTGAAGTGGCAATGGGCAGGCCATATTGTCAGGAGGACCGGCAACCAATGGGGAAGAAAGGTCCTCGAATGGCGACCACGTCTCGGCAAAAGGAATATAGGTCGCCCTCCAACTAGGTGGACCGATGACCTAATGAAGACAGATAGATAGATAGATATATGGGCATGTTCCTACTGACTGAGGTAAGACGCATTTTTAAAAATTTTAACGCTAAAGGGATGAAATAAGGCTGGAAAGTTTGTATGGTTTTTTTTAATCGGCAGCAATATTTATAAAATTTTAAATTCTCTCTCTTAAAAATATTTAATTGCACACGTGTTTCATGTGTGTATTTATGAGAATTCACCCCCTAAACCGAAAATAATTTTTAAAACATTTAATAAATATTCGTATAGTTGCGCAGCGGGGGAAGTCGCTCAGATCGGCTATTAAGAAATGATTACATTTAGAACATGTAATGTGATGATTTTCTCTATCTATGAATCTTTGGATATGTATCTTTAAATAAGCATTAATGTTTACTTTACTGGTCGTCTCTATCTGGTGGTTGCTGTGTGAGTGCGAATGGAGGCCGACAGTTATCTAATTAAATATTAAGCAGTACATTATTCTAATCATTAAATAATGTAAATATAAGAAAAAATAATTTTTATACTTATAAAATCTTTTAAAACTTTATATAACAATTTCATAATACAGGCACTTTATTGCTTTTATGTAAATGTGTAAATGATAAATTGTGCTAAATAAATAATTATTCCCTAGGAATTTTACATACGATTATTTGGTGTTTACTTTATTAGCAGTATTAGAGGAAGTGCATTTTGTCTGAATCTACCATTAGCCAGTGAGTCTCGGCTACTATTCAGAGTTTTTGTGCTATTTCTATAAATTAAATAATTCATTTTACGAATCAAAAATTTAAACACGTCATAATAGCACAGTTGAAACATATCGAAATGAGCGAAATAGTTGTGGATTAAAATTCACCTTAGGTATTATTTATAAATAACGTCATAGTTTCCTAATTTTGGTGAGGATTTTCGACGTTCATTATCCATCATAACATAATGTATTCATAAAAACTTGAGGCTTTTGTAAAGTAGTACAATTCGTCTCTTTGCGAATTCGTCTCTATCCACTGCGTTTTGTTCGTTATCGTAAAACGATGGAGTTCACTATGCTAGGTCAGCACTCATTGGCAGGCGTGTTATAGGCGTCCAGTGTGCGCAAGAACCACAATTAACTCGGCTGGAGCTCCATGACGTGCTGGGGCACGCCCCAACCCGCCCGTAACGCACACCTGCAGCCCCCTCACCAACACCGCGTGTGCCCTAGCCCCGCCGCCACGCCATGCGCCGCTGGAGCTCCATGATGTGAAGGTGCACACCTCAACCCGTGCCCACCGGCAACCCTGCCAGCAGCGCCGCGTGCAAACTCGCTAGCCCCGCGCTCCTCGCCGCCACGTCATGCGCCGCTAGAGCTCCATGATGTGCAGGTGCACGCCCCAACCCGTGCCCGCCGTGTGTGCCGGCAGCCCTGCCAGCAGCGCCGCGTGCGCCCCCGCAAGCCCCGCGCGCCCCGTCGCCATGCCGTGCGCCGCGGCCGACACCTGCACCCAGCCCCTCTTGCCCTCCCCCTCGCGCTCCACGCGGCACTCCAGCAACCAGGGCCGCGCGTGCGCGCGTCTCGCCGCGTGCAGCGCCAAGAAGTACGTGCGGCGCGCGCCCCACGCCGGGCCCTCCTGCGGCGCGCCCAAGCCCGTGCAGTGCGCAACGCGCGCGCCCTCCGCCGCCGCCAGCACCACCACCGCGTGCGCCGCGCCCGTCGCCGACACGTTGAGCTCCAGGATGCGCGCACCCACCCCCGCTGGCAGCAGGCGCGCGCCCACCCGCAGCGCTACGGTGGGAGACGCGGGCGCGGGAAGCGAGTGCCCGCGCGCCACCAGCGATAGCACAGGCAAGAAGTAGGGCGCGCCGCAATACGCCCAGCGCGCGCAGTCAGCCGAAGCTGTGACACGCGCCGCCCGCATGCCGGATACGTGCGCGTCCAACGAGTGTGGCGTGTTCACGTCCAGCTCCGGGATCCAGTAGAAGTCCTCGTGCGCCACGTCCACGTCGTCGGCCGGCACGAGCGGTGCAGGCTCCGACGTGCGCGAGCGATGCACTGTGCGCCGCGTGTGGAACACCATGACGCGCTGTGGCCGCTCCGCGCTGTAGGGCTCACCCAGCGGCGTGGCGAGCACGAGCGCAGCCATGAGCGCCGCCAGCGCCGCGCCCGCCCACAGCAACGAAGCGGGCCGGCGCGCCGCTACTACCAGAGGTAGCGCCCAACTGCACGCCGCCAGCGTCAGCTGCGACACCAGCAACGCCATGAGCGCGTCAGGAGGCAACGGCGCGGTGCCAGCGCGGCCCATGATGGGCGCAAACATGTGCACGGAGCCCAGCGCTAGGTAGGCGGTCTGCAGCGCGGGCAACGTTGCCAGCGCAGCGGCGGCGACGGGTGCTGTGCGCGCCGGCAGTGCGGCAGAAAGCGCGGGCAGTGTCCACAGCGCGGGCAGGAAGGCCGAGCGCAGCCGCAGCGCGGCCCCGGCGGCCAGCAAAATCGCGGCGCACAACGCGTGCGCGTCGCGCCATGCGCGCCACGCCCACCAGCCACGTGCCAGCGCCACGGGCCCACCACGCGCCGCCCACACGCGCCACGTGTAGCGCGCGTCCGCCCACGCGCCCACCACTGCTGCAATACAAATATATAAATTTATAGTCGAACTAGGCCAAAAAACCATATGGAAGGCTTACTCGCAATGATACGTGTACCATATAAAACTAGGGCGGATAGGGCATGCCCTGGTACTCCCATCACACCGCGTCCGGAATGAAATGGAATAGAAATAGCTACGGGTAATGTAAAGGGAGGGATGGAACAGAACATGTAATGGATTTTGTTTGACTGACTACGATCAAGAGA
>JBAIZZ010000246.1:124140-175004 GCA_037355905.1 Heliconius aoede | reverse complement strand
TGCACATAACCGCCTTTTTCATAAGGTGCGTGCTTCATTTGTTTTACATATTTTTAGGGTTTCTATACCTTTTAAGGGAAAAAGGAACGCTTGGAGATATCGAGTTGAAACAATTTACTCAAATCTATGGTCCTATGATTTCCTGAACAAATGGTATTTCTATATTTACTTTAAATAATGATATGGCCATTTATATGACAAAAAACGCGTATTTCGACACTACAAAGAGAATCAAATTGAATAGGGTACTAGGGTTGACCTACAATTATAAAATTTGGCAGCTATCATCTACAGGTAGTACTTGTTCTCGAAAATATCTGAAAACTGTATATTTGTAATTTAATTCTACAAAATAGCCTAAAAAGGGGGTCAAAATTTTATGTTAAAGCCGCTTAAAGTTTAAGTGAGGTATCAGATGAAAGGACTCTGGTTAAGCTAAACTGAATTTCAGAAAAACCTCCAATCTTGGTACGGAGCCCTCGATGGGCGAGGCCGACTCGCGCTTGTCCTGTTTTTATTCGTAAATATCAGTTAAGACGTCAGGCAACGATATTATAAATTGTGTCATGCTTCGCGATAGTAAAACTTACAATAAAATTTAATAACACCGTTTTATGCATTAAAAGTTAGTCTTATGGAAAAAATATAGATGGCAGTATTTTTTAAATTGTCAATTTTATTATTGCAGTAAATTGCGCCTGGTCCATCGGCATTACTGTATTATAATTTGCA
Organism: Heliconius aoede; assembly: GCA_037355905.1. NCBI lineage: Eukaryota > Metazoa > Arthropoda > Insecta > Lepidoptera > Nymphalidae > Heliconius > Heliconius aoede. Next base: position 174,272 of record JBAIZZ010000246.1, on the reverse strand, counting down.
TGGAAAGCCTTGCGCGGTGTGCTGTTCATAGCTTGTGCCTAAACTAGTCTTGCTAATAATCTAAAGTATGCGCGTATATCTAGCAGCAATACACTGCATATACGATACGAGGCGATTGCAGGGAGGAGAATATTCCTTACCTATAATGTTAAGAATTCAGCTTCCAGTAGTTTTCTAAGTTTACTTTTATAATAAAATATCTTATAAATAATATTTTATCAAAACAAGAAATTATTAATTTTTTATAATAAGTCAGACGACAATCAAATTTGAACTACGTAAAATAAATATCAAATATTCAAGCTATCTTGAATAAATGTATCTACAATATTACACATTATATATATTCAAAGCTTATAAAAACATCTACTATTTGGCGAATGAAGGCACAAAAACGTACCACTTTTTTTGTATATTTGATGTTCCTGTTCGTAATATGCATTTTAGGTATTTACATAACCTTTATGTAGTTTAATAATAATTACGCGTTTTTTACACAATTGTAAATCACAGTTATTCAATCAATTAAAACAAATAAAACACAATTTATGCGGAACTCAGTCACTGTCACTAGAGATCATTGAAGAAACAAAAATAAATATAATTGAAAATGACAGCTGATAGCACACACGCCCGCCGCCGCCAGTACGCGCACGGCGAGCACTCTGCAATGCGTAATGCCGTATGCGTCAACTTACGTTTGTCAACTGTCAAATATTACAATATGATTTTCAATTTTCAATTTCTATATATCTAATATATGATGTTGTAATTAGAGGTTAACTGGTGTGAATAGAAACAGAACTGAGTTTTTTTTTAATATAATAATATCTTATGATTTTCGTTAGTAAGTCTTTTATTCTTTTTTATTTAAAGAATTTTGGTTTCATAGTGGCTGGTGATATATGAACTAGCGACCTTATTGCATGTTCCGTCTTTAAGTATTTTGGCATTTATAAAAGCGAGAAGATACAGTCTGATCCTAGGAAAAGATGAGTGTTTGATGTTAGACGGGACGGGACCTTTGCACACAACTTTGCGAAGGTTTGCTCGCGAGTGCATTGTTGAAGCAATTCTCTAATCCTTCTAAGTTTCTGTTATTGCTTTTTTTAAAAGACGAAAAAGCTGAGTTACGTGCACATATACATATAACGATTTCTTCGGTAATTAATTTTTTCAGATTCAACGTCAGACAGGTACGATATGGCGTCACTACGACGAGGACCCTTATACTATCAAACGCACTGTTGAAAGGCGTCATATCATGGCATGCTGGGCGAGTTTGGAAGAGGGCTTTTTACCATAGTTTCCCAATTTGAATTAGATAACTTAGTACTTGAACTTAGACCACTAGTATGTAGTTAGGGCAGTCAGCACTCTATAGGTGGTCTGCAATTTGACAGACTATCACGTACGAACAAGGGACAATTTTTCCAAAAATAATTTTCGTGGAGGAGCACGTCACCTGTGGTTAGCTGCGGACGCTTTACCGATTTTACATTCATTATATCTAACCTCCGCTAACGCAACCTAACCTAGGTGTTGAAGTCGGAAATTACAGGTGTTTTAGCGTGTAAGAAACCAGCATACTACGATCCTTCTTAAAGGCTTGATATCTTTTAAGGGTTTCCCATACGAATAAAAGACCTATATTCCATTATTGTAATACTTTTACCAAATATTGTAACTTTTTACTCGTTACTTAGGTAGGGTTATATTTAGAATAATTAAATAAAAATATTTTTTTTTAAATTGTATTACGATTTTATAAGGCACTGACTGTTATGCTACTTAACAATTGGTCTTTTTTTTAAATTTTATGTAGTCGGAGTTTTTGTTTCTTTAAATATTTTTTATTTATCTTTACCACTGGATATGTTAAAAAATAAACGGAACAATACAAATACAAGCATTTGACGTTTTAAATGTCAAAAGCGAAACAATGTATATCGGTCATGTGGGATTATGTTAAACACATCTTTATATTTTTTAAATCAATTACAATTTTTAAGCGAGAATTGTATTGTTAAGATATTAATATTTGTTTATTGATGTTATTTTATTATTTAAAATACTGTATTGATGTAAGGTTGTTATAATGTCTAAATGGGTTGGCTATGCCGTGTCCGTAGACTGCGGAGAGCCGCTGGGCTGCTACCAGGGCACGATTCTGGAGGCCGACGGAAACACGATCACACTGACTAAACCATTTCGTAATGGCTTTCCTTATCCAAAATCTCAAGTTACCATAAAGTAAGTTAAGTGTTAGACAGTATTTTTTTTGTATATTTAACCATTTTTAATTAAATTAACATTGCCGTAGCGCTGTTGATATAAAAGATCTAAAGATAATAGAGGAGGCGCGACCTGAGCCGCCAGAGAAGATTCATAGTACAGTAGCAGTCACAAAAAGCAATAAAAAAACTCAAAGGGCTACTGTATGTGAAAACCTACAAGCAAATCCCTCGCATTCGGGTAAATATTTATGTGTATATTTTTTATATTATTGACTACTTGAACTTGATACTTCAAATCCTGATCATTTTACTTTTGCTGATTTCAATTTAATGCATATGAGTTATAGATAATTAAAAACAAATTATTTAAAAAAAAAAAAATATATATATATATATTTTAAAATTTGCTTAATATGTTTGGGTCTGTGGTCATGAGGTCAATTTACTTTGGAGAATCCTAAATCTTGAAATCTCAATGTTTTATATCGTCATACAAACAATATCAATGAATATAATGAAATTTTAGAGCACCTGTCAAAATGGTGAAGATTTTGAAACAAGAAGTTTGACATAAAACTTTCTCTCACAGGAATTCATTAGTAGGTGAAATGACTGTGATAAATGCCTTTTATCTTTATAAAGTAGTTTTTTCTGCCAAACTCAGTCAAAAACTTGTTGTATTTCAAGGAAATCGGTTGAGCTGTTCTCTTTCAGTTTTATATTGAGTAATACACTCTGTGTACTTGCTCTATGTTGGTATAGTTCTTTCATGACCTCAGGTGATAGGCCAGGTAATATATGAGCTAAAATTAGACAAAGGGATAAATGTGAAATAAATGTGTGTGTAGCGATAATCCTGTCCTACAATATTGATAGCAAAGGTGTTAGGCTAATAGAATGGTATGATGAGACTTCATTGGTATGAAGGTGGCTTGCCAGGCTTTTGGCAAGTCACCAAATTGGATCATAATGGTTTGGAATGTCTTCCAGGTTTAGCAATATAAGTTTTTGGGTGTGGTATAGAAATCTAAGGAAAGGATTTCATATTAAAGAAATATGTAGATTAAGTATCCTTCCTTTCTAGCATATTACTCTAAAATTTCACTTTGCTAACCGATAAAGGGAACAAGAGAATTTCTCACTAAATAATTCAAATTTTGTGGGGTGTGGTCATCACTCTCCAATAACAAACTGCCCTACAGGTAGTGTGATTATTATTACCAAATATAATGTTGAGGCTATCGTGGTGCATGGTCACAACACACACGGACTGTTGTAAGTTCGATTCCCACTCGGAGGAATGAAATGTTTAATATTTTCATTTCCTCTCTCTACCAAAGTGCAATGTTGAATTCTGCCACGGAATACATAATGCCTTAAGAGTTTGGCCCATAGTGGAGAATGGTATTTTAATGGGGAGGATAGTGTTGTTTCTTAACAGTCTTCTTTCATGTAATGTATTATTATTTCTTAAGAAGTATTAATCAGAATTAACTGATTAAAAACATGACATTAACATCTTTCAATGTGAAATATTGCAGGAAACCCACCAGCAAACAGCACAAGTAATAAAGGAGCAACTTCTCGAAACGCTGCTTCAGCACCTGTGAAGAGCAAGCCCATTGATATACAAGGAGCAAAGAGTAACAAAAACACCCATCATTCAGGTAATATTTAAAGTATTTTTTCCTGGCTGCTAAGACAGGGTTATGTTTCTCACTCATATCTTGTATGTATAATGTAGTATTCTCTATTATTATATCTCCAAAACCGCTGAACAGATTTACATAATTATAGGTTTCTTTAGATTTGTTTTAGCAGCCCAAGTGTTCTTAGACAAGTGACATTTAAAAAAAACATAGCGGCTATGGGACACCATTGGACTTAGTAAAAAAAATGTATTTTTTGGAATACACTAATATGGGGAAGATGCATCGATATCTACACTAAAATTATAAAGACAGCAGCAGGTTAGTTTTTTGTTTCTTCAATTGAATTGAATAATAATTTTCTCTTTAGAATTCTTCAGTGCGCTGCAACCATACATTAGTTATTAAAGGAAAACGTAACGTATGTAATTACGTGCACTTATAAAACAAATAATTTACGTTTAAGTGGGCGAAGCCGCGAGCTGGTAGCTAGTCGATAATAAAGTGATTTTTAATGATATTTTAAAATAAAAAATATTATTTTATAAAATTTGATGTCAAAAGAAACGAACATAATAAAAAAAGGCTGTCGTGGCGCAGGGGCACAAGGGTGTCAATGTAACGCCACGGCTGTGAGTTCGATTTCCACTTGAGGAATTTCCTTTCCTCGAGTGAGGATCCCAAAACCTATTTATTTAAATTTATATTTCCATTTCTCCGCTCTGCTGTTTAAGCAAAAGCACGACATTGAGTTCCGCCACTAAACACGCAATGCCTCCAGAATTCGGCAGAAAGTGGGGAACGTAGTGTCTTAGCACCGAAGTTCCCTCTGCCTACCCTGCTGTGTGCGGGATACAGCGTGAAGATGAAAAAAAAACAATATCCATAAATTATTTTCATCCTTTTCATAATAGTGTTTAAATATTTGACACGTACAAAAAAAATCCAAACGCCAATTTATTTTAAAACTTGAGACGCAGTTTAATACTACTAACTACTATAATAAAGAGAACTTAATAGACTTATTGCTCTCTGGAACCTTCATTTCACATTTATATACATATTAACACATATTAAACAATAGTATATACATTTAAAGAGTTGCAGAATGATTTTTAAGTAATTTTGGATATTCATGTAAAGCAGGCAGCTACGGCAACGCTGGTTCCACTCCCAAGGCGCGCGGGCCCCCGCACGAGCGCGCGCGGCGCCGCAACGAGGCCTGCTTTGGGGAGGCCGCCTCGCCGGCGCTGCTCGACGACTTCGACTTCGAGGGCAACCTCGCGCTTTTCGACAAGCGCGCGCTCTGGGAGGAGATGCGCGCTGCCCACGCCGCCCATGCAGCGCGCCCCGACGTCGTGCGCGCCGCCGACGAGGCCTCCTTCCGTCACGACGAGAACGTGCTTGGTGCCGCGCCGCCGCCGCCCGCCATCCGCCTGCCCGCCGAGCTGGCCGGCCCCGTGGTGTACAGCGCCGACGACGGCCGCCGCGTGCCTTCCGCCGCGCCCGCGCTTCGCCGCGACTTTTGGCGCGCGCTGGCCCGTCTAGGCGCGCTCGACGCCGCGCGCACGCTGCTGGCGCGCGCCGCCGCCGACGTGGCGCTGCGCCTCGCGGGTGGCGTGCGGCGCCTGGAGGCGCGCAACGCGCACCAGGCTCCCGTGGCCGTGGTGCTGGCAGGCCGCCACGGCGCCGGCGCGTGCGGTGTGGCGGCGGCGCGCGTGCTGGCGGCGCACGGCGTGCGTGCGCACGTGCTACTGGCGGGCGAGGGTGATGCGGATGGCGCGCCGGAGGACGAAGCACTGCGGCGCGAGGTGCGGCTGTACGAGCTGGGTGGCGTGGCGGCGCTGAGGCGCGTGGAGGCGCTGCCGGCGGCGGATGTGGTGCTGGTGGCGCTATACGATCCGCTGCAGGACGACGCGCAGGAGCGCTACGGCGCGGCTCTGCGTTGGGCGGCAGGCGCGCGTGCTGCGCTAGTGGCGCTGGAGCCACCGTGCGCGGGTTGGGCGGCGTGGGGGCTGGGAGCGCGCGCGGCGCTGGTGGCGGGGCTTCCGGCGGCGCTGCCTGCGGCGCTGGGCCGGCTGTATCTGGCCAACGTGGCGGCGCCGGCGGCCGTGTTCCGCGACCTGCGTGTGACCTACCGCCCGCCTTTCGGCGCCTCATCCGTGCTGGCTCTCAACTGAGCGACGCAGTCAACGACGAATTCGATTGTAAATATTGAATGAAATTTTTTAAAATTAAATAAAATTCTGGATTTTTATTACACTTCACTGATCATTTGCCGAGCCTCCACTTTCCTATGTATATCTGGTTCCATTGTTGTACTAACGTTTAATTTCACCATTGATTTATTCATCACTTATTCACCTTCTATACCTATATTATTATTTCGAAACTGTGTCTTTCTGTGCAGCAATCAGGGACAAACCACTGATCCGATTGTGATAAAACTCGATTGAGAGATACTTGAGGATCACGAGGTGGTCATAGGTTACTTTTTTACTATTAAGACAATCCGTCCCACACTTTCTGCCGAACTCTGGAGGCATTGCGTGTTGAGTGGCAGAACTCAACGCCGCGCTTTGCCTCGACACCAGAGCGAAGAAACGGAAATATAAACGTAAATAAATATTTTACTTCCTCGAGTGGGAATCGAACCTACAACCGTCATCAAGCTGGTAATTTATGGGGCATGTCTGTTAAAATTCTTAATACAATTATACCTAATATTGCTCCTTATCTTGGTTTAATTTTTAACAATTGTGTAGAATTCGGTGCTATTCCTGATTTAATGAAATATAGCAAAATAGTGCCACTTTAATTTATTATATATAATTTATCTTATGGAATTTTATCATCGGGCAGTGCTTCAGATATAAATTCAATATTTATTCTCCAAAAAAAAAAAGCCATGAGATTTATAACCTAATGCTCGAGATTCTCTGCGAGATGTATTTAAGATGCAGGTATTACTACAGTTGTTTCCAAGTTTTCGCCTCCAAAGAGTGAATAAATCTTTTATGGATCTGGGTATACGTGTATATAATAAAATTTCCCAACCTATTCAGAGTTTGCCACAAGTAAAGGTTATTACATTAGGTAAGTAATATACTCGTAGATACTCAATCTTTTATTAAATATGAGGTAAATTTCATGACTAGACTTAAAGGATATATATATTTGTACATCTGAATAATTTATTTAGCAACTTCGTCACCTCGGAATATATTAATTATAACAAAATATTTACAGATGGTTCTAAGGATAGGGAAGGATCATAGTCAATAAATAGCCATTAAATTTCAGATAGATTTCAATGTGTGTATAATGGAGGCTGAGCTAATCGCTATAGCAGAAGCTCTGTCATATATTGAATCGACCGACCATATTCCAACATTTGGCTCGGTGTACCTCCACATTTCGAGGAACTCCGATAGCAGACTCTATATTGGATAATGTCTTGAGATTAAGATCTTTGGGAAAGAATGTAGTTTTTCAGTGGATACTATCTCATGTAGGTCTGGAGGGCAATGACATTGCTGATTTATTAGCCAGGCAAGCAATATCTGATGGAATACCCATTAAGTTCTTTATACACGTAATTTTATACCAAAAATGAAAGAAATTTGTTATAAGTTTTGGCCAAAGTATTTTGATAAAAGATCTTTAGAGAAAGGTATCTGGTATAAACAATCAAATCACATCCTTTAGTCTCAATGAATCAAGCTATTAATAGGAAAAAGTAAATTGTACCGCTCAGACTTCGTTCTGGCCATAAATGTTTGTGTTTAATGGGCAAAACAACGATCTCTGGTTAGACAGTTAGACAATATGCCACGTGAGAGCAGAGTTGCGGAGCTTCCGTCTGGGTACCAGCTAGCAGGGTATTTAGCTGTGCCCGTTTGACTTGACACGGCCCTTGCCCATTTCTCGCAGGTGCACGTCGGGAGATGTGCTGTACCCAATCTCTTCTTGTTTATAAAAGTGGGTAATTGTATTTTAAAAAGAGTATAAGACAGCGTGTATTGCGTGCGATTGAACGATGTTTACAAATCTGTAAACTCTGGGAGTGTAAATATAGTTTGTTGTTGTACTTGTCTGACTTCCGTTTCACTGAACTCTCGCGATCTTCCTCCGTCATACTATATTTAAATATTACACATTCTCAAACGTAGATCAATGTATGAACAAGGGTTGAAATCCTTATGTATTGTTTTTCTTTAGGCAGGGTAAATAAAAAACGACATTCAAATCCATTTATTTATTTCTGAAAAATACATGGAGTCTCAAAAAGCACGTTTGCAACATGCATCGCACATACAAACACATACACACACACAAGTATTTGGCTTACGGTACAACGGGGACTCTCCAGGGGTCGCTTTACAATATTACCACCTACAATGAGTAAAAATTGTAAGTGTTTCTAAAATAAATAAAACCCGACCTCGAGGACAGAGCTATGCTCTATTGTATCCAAAGTATAAAGCTGCGGAAGAATATTTCATACTGTTTCTCTGGAGTCCGTCAGTGGAGCCCCACTGTCCTATCTGGGCTCCGCTAGCTCTATTAAAACGTTGGCAACATTCAAGCATATTACAGTCGCCCGAGTGAATATTCTCTGGCATAGTAATAATTCAAGACATAAAAGTTCATGATTTTCAACTTATTTACTAATATTTGATATTTTACGCATCATGTCTAAATATCTCTCTCTTTACCACGATAAGTATGAGCCCACAAAATAAGTATATAACCACACTCCCAACACCGCAACCTCCGCACTTGAAGACGGGAGGCGACCGCCATTACTGGGATCTGATAATGTGCTTTAAATTATATTTACATGCAACATCTCTGTACATAATTAAAAATTCATTTCAGAAATATTTACAACGAAGCAAAATACCACTACTCTCCGTTTGACATGTCATCACATTTGGTTCTGACATTGACATTTTGAAAATTGTATTTGAGGTAGGTCAGTACGCGGCAAATCCCAGTTTTATTCAGTACTTACTAATTACTAACGAAGTAAAAATATTTTTAAACTTGCACGTTTTGTACAAATACACATTGCCAACATTTTTCAATAGTTCAGAATATTGACAATAATATAATTATTTATGGGGCATCAGTGACATTTCTCTATTATTGTTAAAGTCCATAATAGCCCATAAATAAGGACTAAGGACACATGAAAATTGTAATCTTAACAAGTCGTTAGTATCAGAGAAATGTTTAATGCTTAATATTTTACCACACAAAAATTCCATTTATTCACAAACGTGTATTTTGTATGAAAATGTATTTTAAAATGTTGTAAATTCCCACCTTTATACCAGCTTCTATAATAAATATACGAAACATGTTGAAATTTCTCAAAAATAGTATTCCGAATAGACTATTACTTAAGTTTATAGGAGCCATTATAAGTTATATAACATTCTTATTATAATAAAATCCACCTATGATTTGTAAAAGTAAAAATTGATCAAAATATCTATATAAATATTAGTTATTAACTACTGATTGCGGATGACGACTTCCCTATACAGTTATAAGGTGACTCGGATGACAGGTGTTATTTGTGCTCAACATATTGCTGTCGATATGCAAATAGTTATATATTAGCTGCCATTTTAGCGAAGGAAACCTTGCGATAAAGATACATCATTAAACAATAAAAGCACGCATTTTAAAAAGGGAACCTCAACAACCTTCACGTAACTTTTTTCTTTCAGACAGGTTGACAGATGACAGGTGACGCGTAGCTATGATACAGGTTGACGACTACTCGGAGCTTAGACATACAAGTACATTTACAAAAGGTTGTTAAATTGGAAGCGATAAAAGGAAGACCATCCATTATGAAGAGAGACAAAAAGGAATCAAGAACGTTTCTTGAGATAACAAGTCGACAGACTACTTGTGCACAATCGCACAGACACGCACTACTACGTACAACAATAACCGCAGTATAGTTACACTGGAAGCGAATAAATAGCGCGGAGATAGAAATATAACTGTGTAAAGCTTACATTAAATAGAAACATTGTACACACACACACATACATTATTGTACAATATCTTTGTGGTTGAGTTGCAGAGGGATGTCATTTGCTGCGAGGTGCACACACTACGCGTCCCGGCGGCGCGCGGGCGGCGAGGGCGGCGCGGGCTCGGGCGCGGGCGGGGACGCGAGCGAGCACGCGGCGGCGCGCTGTATGAGCAAGTGCGCGCGCTCGCGCAGCTGTAGCAGCTCGCGCTGGATGCGGTCGGTGACGGCGCGGCGCGTGTCCTCCTCGGAGGCGCCGGCGCCGCGCAGCGCATCCAGTAGCGCGCATAGCGCGATGGGCTCACCCACGGTGAGGTGCACGTCGCGGTGCGCGCGCAGGCGGTAGGGCTCCGCATTGGGCAGCACGCGGTCGAGCCCCTCGTGCCATACGGGCAGCACGAGCGGCGGGCGGCCGGCAGCGGCGCTGTCGGCCACCAGGCGTCCCACGCCCCACTTGAAGCGGATGCGCTCCTTGTCCACGTTCACGCGCCCCTCGGGGAAGATGTGCACCCACTCGCCGCGGACGAGGCGCTCCACACAGAAGTCCATCGCGGGCTGGCGAAATCAGTACATAAACTTATGTTCAAAATATTTGAATACACATATGAACAAACATTTAAATAATACCTATCTAATGTAAATAGACATAAAGCCAAAACTCCAAAAACATCTTCAAATTTAGTTTAGTTGAACTTTTTGTTAAAATAAAAATAAGACGCGTGACTAATAAATGGTAAATCAATTGTCGATAGTGTTCATTTTAACTAATATGACAGTACACAGTAAAATTTAACGTAGGTTGTTTATTTTATTCAATATTTCAAGTATGATATTGTTTGTAAATTATCATCATCATCATCCATTCCATCCATCATAATTTGTATGACAATGGAAAAAACTCGAGATTATATGATCAAACAAGCGAAACAAAGATAAAGAGACCCCCATTTAAGCACTAGTGCTTAGGTATACATACTAGAACGGCCCCTAACTGTAACAACATTTGTTCATTATAATATGTATTAGCGGTTTCTACCTTATTGTATATCAGTAACCGCATACATACATCGCCCACCCGCCCCACTTCTATGCTGTTAAGGAGTTGTATATGTACATACATACATACATACATACATATATGTACATGTGATAACAACAAATACGCCGCAGATACGCGTAACGGTTTGTTTACTTAGTAGAAGTATGATTCTTGATGTAAATCTTATCAGCTATCTTATTAATATTATAAATGTGAAAGTTTGTGAGGACGGATGTTTGTTTCACATTTGACACCCACACCAGAGTAACACGTCCGCTTAGGGTGCGTACCTGGTAGACGCCGGCGCCGCGCACGACGGGCACGCACTTGCCGAGCGCGAAGAAGGTGGAGTGCAGCGCGTTGGTGAAGCAGATGTCGTGCGCCGCCAGAGACCAGCGCATGCGCCCGCCGCGCACCAGCGTGCCCGCGTCCAGCACGCCTGAATACCAAAGGTGGTACCTATCATTTCAATGTACCTGCTTCCTCGAACACTTAGACTGTTATAAAATTTTTAGTAATTCTCATTTGACCACTCCAGCACCAACCAGTCTTTTAGATGCTGTCAAATATAACATATTACAGTTTTACGTTTTGCAACGTTTTACGTTGTACAATATTACATTTGATTAATTTAGTTCACGTCAGGCTACTTAATTAATGGTTTACGACGAGTCTTTTACGTACAATCAAAGCTAGAGTCACAAATAACTTATAATCGGTTTGGAAGCAGATGCTGACAGTTTATCCAGTACTTTACCTAATGTCAATTATAAACTTATAGGCGTCACACGAAATACAGATATGGATAATGAGTTTGAAATATTTCACCCTATATGTTATACTTAGCTGTAATGTGTGTATTTTATATAAATATTGTGTTAGGTAGAAATTAATATTACTAAAATTGCGAAAGTAATAGGGACGTTTAGATTTTTAAGAAAACATTACTAAATATAAAAGAAAATACTGTGACTGTAAATGTCATTATGAGATAAAATACTGTAATTAACAGAAATACCAAGATATTGGCGATGGAGTAATCTATCTATCTTTTATAAATAAGTCAGTAAGGCATTTTGTGCCAAAAATAAATCGAAATTGCAAACTGATATTCGTCGTTTTTTATATGACTACGATATTGACACCTACGAGCGAAAGTTATTCTATCATCGAGGGAATTTTCTGAACATAACCTGTGGCTTTTATAGCATTTAATTTGACGTATACCTCTGTGTTCGCCAAGCAAGCCTAGGTTGGAGTCCCGATGAAATCAAGTAGCCACGTGGTGCTTGGACTTTCTCAGAGTTATGAAAAATGATTGAGTGTATAAATTATATAACAAATCTGCTGGTAATGCTGTACCGTAGGTGTGCGGGCGAAGCCGCGAGTAGGCCGCTAGTAATTTGTAAAAACGATTTAGGCACACTTATGTTATCTAATCCAAGTGACTTATGTTTCGATGCTGTATCAGACACATATTACACACTAGCTTTGGTTTGGTTCCGTCGTCAAATGGAAATAACATATGTACTTATGACATATGGACATGGATACAATATTTGGTAGGATTAGGCTTCATTCACACTATACTGCCGATGACGATTCGTGAATTGGTGAATGCTCACATTGTTTCATATAACAATAACAACTGTTGCTCTTTTTTTTATGGAAAAGGAAAACGAGCGTTCGGGTGACCTGATGGTAAGTGATCACCGCCGCCCACGACCACGTGCAACACCAGAGGAGCAACAGGTGCGTTGCCGGCCTTTAAGGTGGAGATAGACACGCTGTTTGAAGGTACCACCATGTGGCCATTCCACAGTTCCGTGGCGCGTGGAAGGAAGTTCCTACGAAACCGTACAGTAGTGGAGTGCCACGTATCCAGGTGGAGTGGATTATATTTGAGCTTATGACGTATTGTATTCAGAACACTCAAAGCCAAAGTGTCAAGCCTTTCACAGATCCTTGGGTCCCTAATAACTCGAACGGCTCTGCGTTGTATGCGATCAAATGATTCAAGCTGATACTGGGGTGCACCAGCACAGAGATGAGAACAGTACTCCATATGAGGCCGAACCTGGGCCCTATATAGGGCCAATCGGTGTTTTATGCTCGTATAACATAATATTTTTAAAAGATTGCGTTCCTGCCTAATGCTCGTTAGGAGTCAGAGGTGTGTGCCGTGTGACGTCACGCGATGACGTCATTAAGGTCGTCTCGCTTTGACCGCGTCGTTTTACTTGTAAACATATATTGAAAGGAATTAATAACTCCCGGTTGTATAATTTACATTCTGTTAATATATAATAATAAAATAATAAATCAAAGACAAACTCGAACAAATATGCAAGCTTTTGTGTTAAATAGACACCGACTTGTGTTATAATCACTTATTTTACCACATTCAAATGTTTAAAGCTTTACATCGTCATTTGGCGGTGAAGAGTTAACCCAGAAAACTATCGATAGTTATATTGATAGTTTAAAGTTGTACATTAAGTGTATTGATAACATAAATACATAATATACTGATTTACATTACGTAGATCTATGATAGTTAGCATTTGGAAAAATATATTTTATTCAAAGTATTGTTTTATTTACAGAATAAGATAAATAGAATGTAGGAGGTGTCGTCGAGGCCGCTCTGGCACGCGTCGCACTCAAAACTTGTCGACGCAAGAAGTAGCCGAATTGCCGTCAACTGCATCGACAGTGCCGTCAACCGCTTGGCGGTCATGTTAAAATTTGCCGACACTTTTTGTCCAAGGTCTTGTAATTATTTTTTTTATTTTTATTAAAGGCATTTATTATTTAATTGAGGTTAAGTGTACTTTATGGTCGTGCACGACTAATATAGTTTAACATCTGCTCTTTACGTACTTAAAAATAATCTGTATCTAATAAGGGAATCATTGAAAACCCTTAAAAAGAAGAGGCCAGTGTTTGACTACAAGCGCGATGGATGTGGGTTTACTGGATTCCCTCTGCCTTCCCTCCTGTGTGCGGGAAACAACGTGAAGCTATTAAAATGTATTTAATATACAGCGCAGTATTTTGGACATATTACTCGTTTAGGTAAAATTATATTTCGATCAATAACGCATTACGATCCAGTAAAATTCTGTTCAATGAAATATATAGTTTAATGTATGTTAAAGTATTTCAAGTTAAAAAGTAGCGGAAGTAATAAAGCGTTTCCTGTACAGCTACGAGCACATATTGTACGTACTAAAGAGGTTAAGTGATAAAGAGGACCAGACACGCATCACTGCGGGAAGGACTACGACTGTCCTGCGTAAGTGTACTGCGTTGTGTACTGAACGACAATTACAACTACGGATAATAATCTCTTATCACATCTGTATACAAAAGAGCGGCATGTAATGTCTTCCTTGATATTTGTCAAATAAAAAACGACATCTCTTGTGTAGGTTTGTACAAAAACAACTTTTTTCTGCTTAATTTGCAATCTATTGGCTTCATATTTTAGATACGACGGAAATAAAAATATTTTTTCCGCTCTTCTTCAAACCCATATACTTTTCATATATAAATGATAATTTAATGAACTTAGTTTAAAATGCAGAGCTCAAATGAATGTCTATTTCAAAAAGCCCCGACTTCGCGCTCGACAACAATGTGATATGTCATGTCGTCAGTCGTCACTCGTTAGAGTATTGCCGGTTCAAGCTCTTGTTGCAGAGCACACGCATCACACTTGCGTCTCCATCAATGATGGAGAGTCGAAGTCAAATAACTTTATTCAAAATAAAAACTTACAATATTAATTAAACCACTCTAGTGGTGAACATGTACATAGATTTGAATAAAGCATCTAAGAGTGGCACGTTAGCAAGTTACCCCAGAGGCCGGGATCGTCGAAGCACGAGTGGTGGTTGGACACGGTGAGCAGCGGCACGTCCGGCGGCCGCTGCACCGCGCGCACCAGCGCCTCGCGGTTGTACACCGTCGTCTTGTTCAGGAACACTGCGGAGCAAAGCTAATTACACAAAATACAAATAATATTCATCTAAATTCTAATTATTAATTGATCTATTTTTTATTACTAATCAAGTCGCTTTATCGAGAGAAAAATGATATAATAGTAGGTTGGGGCAAAGGTACTTTCGTATTTTGAATGTATTATTACCTCTCGTAGTAAACCTCTCGGCTGGTTTTAAAACCGTTTAATGTGACATTCTTAACATGCAATAAATTTAAAAAAACTAGTTCCTGCCATTACTCAATTGTTTCTCGCGCAAGCAATATGAACGTATGTGACCAAAAATTCGGTACATTTTTAAAATTTTATTACAAAAAAGGTAAAAATTCGACGAACCATGCCATCTTTGAGAAAGTGGAGCAAGATCGACATATTAGTAGCTATGACATAGCTGAAGATCTGGATGCTGGTCATAAAACAGTTTTACGGCATTTACGAGTCTGACATTTGGGTATCACATGATCGCACTGAGAGAAACCTAATGCAACATGATTCCCTTTGCAATTCTTAATTGAAACATAACAATTTCGCACCATTTCTTAAACAGTTCATTACGGGTGATGAAAAATGAGTGACTTAAGATAAGAATGTGCGAAAAAGATCATGCTCGAAGCATGGACAAGCCCTACAGACAGAAAAACCGGCTGGAGCTGGTGAATAGGAAGGGTGTGGTGCTCCACCATGATAATGCCAGATCGCACTCATCTATAGCCACACAGCCAAAATTGAGAGAGCTTGGTTGGGATGTGTTGATGCATCCTCCATATAGCCCTGACAGTGCTTCATCAGATTCTTAAATGTTTTGGTTATGCAGAAGTCTTCAGGAAGCATAAAGCTGACCTCAATAGAAGACTGAACACTACCTGTCAGATTTTTAATCAAAAATATCAAAATTTCTACAGGAATGGAATCAAGCCACTACCCATAAGATGGCAAGAAGTCGTCGATCAAAACTGCACATACAAATTTAAAAAAATAGTAATAATAAAATAAAAATAATTTATTTGAGATTAATATCCATATAGTGTTAGTGCGTTAGTAACAATTTTTCTTATGTATTATGTTAGTCATAGTTAATTGTATATTAATATATTATATTTTATTTTATTATAAATAAATTTTATTAAAAATTATACCTAAAAAAATATTTTCCTTTGTGTGAACAATACAAAAAATACTTTTGCTCCAACCAATTATTAAAGTGCATGTACATATGAAATAATATCACTATCTAATGTATGGTTTGTAACCATTCTAATCTTCTGATAAGAGTAATCAATTTTAAATGCCACTATTGAGAAAAGTTGTAAGTCCTTAAGTAATGAAACAGAAAATTAGATTGAATACTATTTATAATGTTTCAAAAGGCCGGTTGTGGCATAGGGCACAAAATGTGACTATAAAACCAATTGGTTGTGGGTTTGATTTCCACTCAAGGAGATGAAATAATTATTTAAATTTATATTTCCATTCCTTTGCTCTGGTGTTGAGGCAAAGCACAGCATTGATTTCTACAATTCAACACACAATGCATGCAGAATTAGGCAGAAAGTGGGAAATGGAGTCTTTATACTCCCTGCTTATCCTGCTGTGTGTGGGTACTTCATGCTGAAGCTGATAAAAAGTTTCTAATATCATATACCAAAAATATTTAGAAAACCTATTTTAAATTAAATATTATTAAAAAATAAATAAAAAATCAGCTAACAAATGTTTTGAATATAAATTCACTTATATAATATATTAAATGTTTTAAGTTTTCATGAAATTTGTAAAGAGCTAAATGCTTCAAAATGAGCAGGAAGGTTAAAGGTTCCTAATTTAAATTTTTGGTAGTCTTAAGATTTGTAACTTTATCTTTATTTTTTTTATTCGTAAGAATGTAAAATACAAATTGTGAACGAGTATAAGTCTATTTAATATTGTAACGATATGCATTGTGAGCAGCTAGTTCAGTTTTTTGCCAATGGTAACTCGTTCCGAGTACGTGCTATCCAGCGAAATAAGGAACTACGCAATGTTTCCGTCATATCAAGCAAAATGATATGCACAGGCTAGATGTGTTAATGAAACCTACCTACGATAAACTTGCTGAACAAACCGACCACTGCCACTGTGATGGAGCTGGCGCAGGACCACAGGCACCCCGGGTTCCGGAGCCTGGGAATGATCCAGCCGATGTCGTAAGCCATGTTCGCGCGCGGGCGTCACTTGCTTCCACTACAATAACATGTTGTTTCTTTAACAGTTTCTGTCTAAGATTAAATACGAGTCCGCCCGTCTTTGTACGACCCTTCTGCTAATTCACAATCACATTTATGAATGACAATGACACTAAGCTAACAACTGACAAGCCGTTGTGACATAACGAGTGACGTTAAGATTACTTCGTGGTGTTGCTATATCTACAAAAGGGTAAAAAACCTTATTTTAGCAAACTTTTTCCAAAAAATTTGAATTTGTATATATGTAGTATTATAATTTCAAATTCAAATACTTATACCTATACACTATAGATACTTTATGGTGGATACCTTGGTATATTTTAAGGGACAATAATATTATTTATCTATCTATCAAACTCAATGAACATGGTATTCTTATTATATTATTTAGAAACATTTTTGCATTAACAAAATCTTACAGTTTATTTATATTATTAGTTTTGTGTAATAGATATAACATGTTTTACATAAAACTACTATAACTATAGTTTATACTTATACCCGTTCTTTATATCTTTATATGATATCTATTTAAATAATTACAAACGATACTGTCTTAAAGTTATTAAGTTAAAAATAGTAAGGATACATTAATATTCCACAAATAAAAAATAACGAGAACAGGAACTTTTACAATTCATTCAATTCAGCATATTTGAATACTTTCATAAGGCAAATGCGTCTACACGCAATATTCTTTGTTTAAGAAAGTATCTTACAATAATAGATAACAAACATATTAACAGTTTATCTTTAATTAATATTATTTGTTGGGTTTTTTAAGCAGTTCAAATTCGTACTCCACAACTTCGTCAAAGATCCTTGTCTGGAAATCAGGGTTACGACGACGGGAGCTAATGATTATTCGACGTCGATTTAAATCCGGTAATATTTTGTGCTGTTGCTGGTCTACTAGCTCAGGGGCTTTGATTTCAGTTGGCTCGGTGTGTAACTCAAATAGCTCTTCAAAGAGGTCTCGGCTGGTCCTCTCTGCGGGCATGCCTCGCGTGCTGGCGCACAGTACTAACAACACGATAAAGATGTGCATTTTTAAAAGCTCAGTGAGTTACTGATTTTTCCTGTTTTATATCGTGTATATATATAGCGATATTGGTACAGTCGTCATCAGATATCACGCATCTATTTTTTATTTTATACAAGTTATTAGATTTGGGAATTCCAATGAATTACGTTCTTTCCTTGTAACGCCCCCGTCATTTAACAACTAAAGTAAACAGCGATAGCTTTGACAACAAGTAACTACTATTTTAGCTTTAAAGACAATAATTCATATTATTTACTTAAAAGGTGATTAATTTAAGTTTCAATAATAATTCTGTAGTTCAGATTAGTATTATAAGAACATAAGTATTATAACAATATAATATTTAATATGCGTAATTAATTGTTGATGTACGTCACGACGAGAAATGCAAAATCTGTAAATACATATATATTCATTGAACTGCAACTTTACAAGTGAGATGTAACAACTACAAATAATATTTTGTATTTGGTATTTTTTTGAAAATGTTATGTTTGGCGACATCTTTAAAAAATTGAATTCATGAAACGTTAACCTTAATGCGATTATTTCATATTTGCTTAATGTTACAAAATACAAACAAAATATTATTTAAGTGATTTACTCAATAATATTATAAAGATCGTTTTTTCTTGGGCTAATTCCAAAAGCATAAATAACTCCGAGTGTACGAGTCGATGCAGCGGGAAATCCCAACTGCAAAACATCTGGCTCTGGTGCGGGTCGCTTCCGACGCCGCCGTGGAATCTGAGTAAGGAAATATTATGAAATCATTTTAAAGAACACTTGTAAAAAACCCCATCAGTGATGACTTGATGTTATGTAGGTCTTACAGCTGATACTTGTATTTGTACTTATTAAGTTAATAGCCTGAGCACGTGTTTAAAGGAAAATTTATTGTAATTTTTCTGTGACATCAATTAGTACCTGATATTATGGTTGTTATGTTTGAGAGAATTAATCTCTGGAACTATGTAAAGGCAACCTAGTAAATTTACGCTAAGTTAGCCGTATATATTGATATATTTGAAGTAAGTCTATCTTTTATTCTGAGCACGTAGATGTAGTATCATTTTCAGTGTCAAACAACCACGAAACTACAGGAGATAACCAGTATCTATTTTACTAATTATCTAATATACTTTTATTAGATTTTCTACGTAAGACGGCTCTATTGTAACCACTTAGGATTTAATAAAAAAATATTTATTTATGTTTCTGTGCTTAATAATTTTTCAATACGTGCATATGGATATGCTTAGCAATAATGTAAGGCTTTTATTTATATATGTTTTCAGAATGCAATTGGCAAGGTAGGCTTTATACCCACATCATTAAATAACAATAAAAAATACTAATAATAATTAAACTACCGATATAGTTTTAATTGTAATTATTTCATTTCAATAGATTATATTTTGAGTTCGGCCTGAGTTCTACTGTATTTGAATACTTCAATATAATCATAAAGAATTTTCATTTATTTACATACGAGTATGTGGGTGTTAAAAATGGCTGCATAGTTTAAACTTAATTAAGTAGTTTGTAAGTTAAAAAGATAAACGTCCTTGTCATCATCTCAGCAAACAAAAGAAAATCCCGGCAACAATAGAGTGGTTGCCTGAAAATTTGCCATTATTTCATGAAATCAACATCGAGAGCCGTTCCCGGAAGCTGTGGCAGAAAGACCACTCACCTCCTATAGGCCTTGTCGCTCCATAAGAGTAAACGCACAAAAGAAGTATCTAACTGGATACATAGCAAAGTTGGCTAAAATAGCGATACCCTGTGACGTTGACACAAACCCGAAAACCGGTCCAATTGTATTTATTCTTTCCTGCAGATGTTCCCTTGTAGATATGTAAAATGGCTTAAGTAAAATTAAAAACTATACAAGTCGATCTCACCCACCGAGGATTCCGTACAAAAATTGGAGTTCTCGAGCGTTTTCTCAAATTCAGGCTCTCAGATTTTTTCCAGAAAAAGTACTACCTGTAGATACTAGCTGCCAAATTTTATAATTCTAGGTTAACCCTGTTAAGGAAGTATGTATCTTATTAATTTTGGTGTATAATGTCTAAATACGCGGTTTTATTGCTATTTAAGGCTATATTTACTTTATTTTTATTTAGTTAAGTCTATAAAATTTTAAGATTTAACCACAAATGTATAGTTAGATATCTCCAAGCGTTCCTGAGATAAAGGGTCTTGACTCTTGATAGACGGACAGACAGACGGACAGACAGGTTCCATTTTTCTTTAAAAAGGGCGGAACCCTAAAAATGTTTTTATTTAATCATAACGAAGAGTGTACTTTCACAATTGTAGTCAATATACAATATAAGTATTGTTGTCATAATAATATAAGTATTGTTAGTTCTACACGTAGCAAATTAAAATCAATCAGCTTCACGCTGTATCCCGCACACAGCGGAGTAGGCAGAGGGAACCTCGTTCCGCCCACTTTCTGTCGAATTCTGGAGGGAGACATTGCGTGTTGAGTGGCAGAACTCAACGCTGCGCTTTGCCTCGATACTAGAGCGAAGAAATGGAAATATAAACGTAAATAAATATTTCACTTCCTCGAATGGGGATCGAACCCATAACCGTCGCGTTACGGTCATACTCTACCCGCTGCACTACGACGAAGGCACGAAGGTTGCGTCGGCTTAGAAATTTAAATAATATATATCCACTGTTATTAGTGAATTCGTTATAACATCTGATTTCCGAGCATGAGTTGGTTGAATTGGTGAACATTCGACCAAAACCAATCCAGCAAGTTGCCTTGAGTTTTATTGTAATTATATTACTTCAAACAAACTATAACTAAGTTAAATATACTCGTACTTAAGTAAATCACTTCTTCATTTTAAGTTTCGCCGACCACTAGGAACACCAACGACACTTTCCTGATCGAGATATTTTCCAGGAAAAGTCTTGTTTTTAGTTTAGGGCTGATCGTTTTGTGGAAAGTTTTTTTCTAATTTTTCTGTTTGTTGGTAAAAATTGAGCTGCATGGAACACGCGCCTCTTCCTCTATTTCTACGTCATTATCATCAATCATTTATTTAAATGAAGAAAAAGTAGAGAACAGAGAGTATTTTCCTTTTTCTCAGAACTCTGTAACACGGTTACATATTAATACTTTGAGGCTTGAAAAAAACCCTTACTTTCATTTGTAACATGATAATATTATCCTCATTTAGATATAAGAAAAATCGACAAATTTTAAATTTTTTATCTAAAAAAGATAGGAATCAGATGAAATATGCAAACAAAAAGAAATGAAGTGCCACGTACTAGGGGAGATTAAAACCAATCATTTATAGAATTTGGTGTCTACAAATGTCTGTGTATGTAGATAAGGAGCGACATCTGTTGAAGGAAAGTGACTTAGCCTGTCTCAACATTCCGGGTGCCTTTCATAGTTCCCCATACTGCCGGTAGAGGCTGACGAGCGGAGTTTACTAGGTAGAGTAATGCGAAAAACTTTCAATTACTTTACTTTATTATATTTTTCATAATTTTAAAAGGGCGTGGAGGGGGGGGGGTGGCTGCTATTGCTAGCGGGCTAGTGAAGGTCTGTAGAGATTGCGTGAAGAGGAGGCGGAATGAAATATTTATGAAATAAGCTATAGAAATAATTCATAGAAAGCGATGTATAACATTCTATTATAATGACATCGACTCCGTGGCGCAACGGTAGCGCGTCTGACTCCAGATCAGAAGGTTGCGTGTTCAAATCACGTCGGGGTCAAACTCTAATTATATATATTTTAATTTTTTATTTAGTTTTAGTTTTAATTAATTTAAATATTATATGTTAATTGATAGTAATTATTTATTTTACTCTGAGTAATAAATATTTCAAGTAACTGCTACTTATTTTCCTATTGCTATTTGATTTCAAATAAATAGATAATAATTAATGATAAAATTAAAGATAAATATAATATAAATTTGAAGTAAAACTTCAAATGTTTAAAACTATATCCAATAACGCCTTCAATTCAGTTCGTTATTGGCACCAATACAAAGAAATATTTATTTTTACGAAAAGTGAATTATGAAAAATGCAAAAAGTTGGAGATGCCGGGGATCGAACCCGGGGCCTTTCACATGCAAAGCGAACGCTCTACCACTGAGCTACATCCCCTGACAATAACCAAGCTTGAATTGTGTGCTTAATACAAATATACAATTACGTTACTTCGTCAAAGCCAAAACAGTCAAAATTTATACGATATGGTTTATACATAAATAAAAGCAGGCTTTCCTACAGCAAGTGATACAAGTGTAACACTTGTGTAGTATGCGCTTCTGAAGAGAGAGAGGAAGAGAGAGTGCGTGATTGTATTACGTAGTTGGTTGGCAGCTACACTGAACTACATACTAGATAACAGATTGCACCATACCAGTGCTAGTATTAGTATATTAAACAAATTCAACATTTTAGTACACGCAGCCTTATCACATAATTATCATTTCAATAAAACTCTACCTTACTACAGTGTGTTAAGGCTTGGAGTGATTTTCGTATAGCGCGTAATGGATATGAAACATTTTTCTTTTAATTGTTTTTAATACTCTGCATCTGGCGTGGTTTTCCTATAACTGATTTTGCATGCATGAAGAGGTTGATGACAGTAGACGAGGCGAAAGAGGTGTGTAGAGACCGTAGCGTTTGGCGCTCCGTTCTCTCTGCCTACCCCGCTGCACCGCTGCACCGCTGCACCGCTGCACCGCTAGGGATAAAGCGTGAAGGTAAGTTAAGTGTTTCGAAGTACTAGAGTGAAATTATCACATTTGTACTTCTGATTAGGCACATTGCAACTCTTAATAAAAAGTCTACCTACGTAAGATTTCGTAGAGATATCCCAAAATCTGTTATTTTAAAAAATCTAATAATGTAAATTTATGCAAAACCACGTTTTTCCTACGGCTTCGCCCGCCCTTGTGACCAAACGAAAAAAAAACGAAGTTTGACACATGACACATTATAACTGTAAGAGAGTACCTCTAACTACAGATTCAGATTTTCTCATCGAAATGTATGATGTAATACAGGCTGTATTCTCATTTTCTTCGCGATAAATTCCAAAATTAAAGTAGTGTAAATGTAAATATAATCTAAAGAAAAGAATATTTATTTTTGTATACAGTAAGTAAAAAAACATATAATATTTTTTTAATGATGTATAATTGTTGTAAATAATCGTAATCATAGTACTAGCAAAAGTCGTCGAGAGCGCCATCTGTATTTAGTTAGTAAAATATTGTTCTTATATTTAATAATATTAGTATATATCATACAAATATTAAGCCGCTGCTTAAATAATATACGCCTTTATATACAATATTTCCGACTCTACCATTTCTGGGAAAGCCAAGCAACATCTTAAACTAAGAAATAGTAACGGTATTGCCAGGAGGAAAATATTATGATATACGTACAAGTCTTAATACGTACTTATAGGTATAAAAATGAAATGTATTTTTATTAGTTTATAAGTTATGCAGAAGTAACGTATGTGGCGTGGTGGGCTCTGTTTTCAACTCGGATCAGCCTCCATCATGAACTCGGCCATGAGGAGTTCCATGGTGGGCGCGAGCCCTTCCTTCAGGCAGGTAACCTTGAAACACTCTGCGGTGCGTAGGATCCGCCAGCAGTGGTCCTCCAGCGCGTCGAACTGTTGCTCGCAGGTGTGGATAATGTTGACCATTCGTTTTGAGAGGACCTCACCTGAAGATTGGCAAGAGCAGGGCAATCAGTAACATAGTAATACACTAATTACGTTCCGTTGAGATTACTAAAAATTAACGTTTGTATTAAATGTGTGTATCACGTAGATTAGAATTGTAAAAATTGATAATCCGTTGGAATTGTCGTTATTGTTGTAAATAGTAACTTAATAATATAATAAGTAAGTTATCAAGTTTGTGGCCAAATAAAAAAAATGGCAAATACATAAATAGTGTCGTTCCATTAGTGAATGATTAAAAAAGATAGAAATATAGTAATTCTTTTTAATATTGTTTTAAATATAAACAAAAATATTTTTAAAATGATTTGAATATTTAATTTAAATTTAAGAAATCGTTGTCCATAATGACGTATTAAAATATTGACTATTGCATAAGAGTTGCCCCGTGAAGTAGTAAAATAAGTAATTTATTAGTTTAGCTACCATTCGGGAAGGATTTGATAAACTTGTCGGTATTCTCGTGGTGCATGCGATGCGACTCCGTCAGCAGGTTGAAGTGGGAGCTCATGCACTTGATGGCGCAGCCGAGCTCGCGGTCCTCGAACTTGAAGTCATCGCGCCAGAAGTGGAAGAACTCCTCCATCTTATCTTCTGTTAGCTGACTCTGCGTTGCGACGGAGAGAATAGTGTGAGGCTTAGTTTATTAGACACTAAAATATAATAGCAGTATATGTGCCCTTTAATGAAGTAAAATGTAGAGGAACTCGTGGTTCATCAATTTAAAAGCATTGTTTATAAGTACAGCAGCAAGTACAGCACACAAGAAGCGCAAAAGTAAACGTTTGTTAATATACTAATATAATTGGTTTCAATTTAAAGTGGCCACACGTCCAGTCCACGGTCTATCCACAATACTACTATTATGCGGAATGCACACACAAGGTGTATTCACACTTCTAGACTAAATCTATCAACGAAGAACCCGATTCGGACAAGTGAACAAATGAGTTAAGTGGCTTAACTTACTTCTTCTCTACAGATCTCAAGAGCTTCACCGAACCCCAGAGTGACATCTTTCATCACTTCCATAGTCGCGTCGAGGCCCGTCAGGACGCTGCACGCCAGCAACAACGAAATCATAATCTGCTTAAAAATATTCTACAATCCCTCTCTCTATAGTGCAATGTGGATGTCGGTTTCTATATAAAATGAGTTGGCAATGGACACGCAAACGTTATATAGTGTGTTTAATGGGCATTAGCACACAGTGGGCGGTCACTACACGGCGATGTCTTCATTATGTTTCGGAAGTTATTGTAAAAAACTACTTATTAAGTGAACTATTAAATGGGTAATAATACGACACTCGATACAGCCTACCGAGTGCACCGTCATCTGTCATTACTGAGAGAAGCGAGCGAAGCCCGCGTTGTTGTTAAACTTGTTTGTAACATCAAAGTAGGTATCATGTTTCAATAAATTAATTTTTTCAAAAAAATGTTTTTCTAATTTTAATTTATTATTTTTGATTTCTTCTTATATATTATATATTCCTTTTATATATATTCCTTTTCATAAAAGTCTCTTTTTATAAATATTTTTTTTACTTTAACTTTGGTTAAAGTAAATAAAATATTAATCCGACGGTTATGTAATAATTTCGTAATAATAATATATTTAAGTAAATGTAATTAAAACAATTAAATCTACTCCAAATCCCTGTCAACTTTTAAATAATGATTTACTTTTTTTTTCAGCTTCACGTTGTATCCCGTACACAGCAGGGTAGGCAGAGGGAACCTCGGTGTTAAGACACTCCGTTCCCCACTTTCTGCCGAATTCTGGAGGCTTTGCGTGTTGAGTGGCAGAACTCAACGCCGCGCTTTGCCTCGACACCAGAGCGAAGAAAAAATGTTTGATTTAAGTACATTATACACGTTTCCACAAAAATGAGCCATTATCTCAGACTTTGACTGTTCCTTAAATTTGAACAGTTCTGATCTGACCTGAGAAAACTTCTAAATTCAGAGGAACTTATGGACGGACACCTCGGTATCCAATTCCGAGAATATCACAAACGAATATGTTTGAATTGTTTGGGAAATACATTTTTATGTGCGCAAATCATAGACAGTAAAAGAAAATATTATAAGAAAAAATTAAACCCTTATAAGATCACTTTGTTTTCAGTTTGTCTATCTGTCTGTCGAAGGCCTTTATCTCGGGAACGATTGGAGATATCCAGTTGAAATTCAAACCATATACCTAGATGTACGGCTCCATGACTTCTTGAAAAATATGTATTTCTATATTTCCTAAAAAAATATGAATATTTCGACACTATAAAGTAAATCAAAATTAATAGAGTACTTCCGGTTAACCTAGAATTACGAAATTTGATTCACAAAGATCGCGATGTTGTACAGAACCCTCAGTGGGCGAGTGCCTTTTGAGTTTAAGTTTGAAAACAGCATACAAGTGAAGCAGTGCCTTTGACGCTTCAAATATTTTGAAATTTCTTGTTAAAGAGCTACAAAATAAACTCTTGCAAAAATGAACAATTTCAACGCTTCAACTTTTTTGTTTAAATATCTCAGTTGGTTTAGATAGGGTAAGATGTAGATAACATTTAGAATATTTCTAATAATTTATTACAATAATATATTATATTATATATATAATTATATATTTGTAGAACATAAATGTATGTGTATTCTGCACACCTGCATACTTATTATCACGCATGTGCACGAGGTTGGCTGGTAGAGAATGCTCTTTAGCGATAAGCCCGCCTTTCGTACATTTTTTCTGTGTAATTGTGTGGAATAAAGTAGTGGCTAGGAAATGAAAAAAACATATTATTTACATTACATTGATATTTATGACGAAATTGTCTACATTTCTTTACAGGAAAAAATATACTAATGTCCTTTCTGTTTCTATCGGTCGCAGACGAATTCAAGTCTTCGGTATTAAATTCCTTTAAGTCATGTTAGAACCTGCAGACATGTCTCAACAAGACTGTAATGACATTCAAAGTTGAAATAAAATTCATTTAATTAATATTTGTATAGAATCCATTTACAGTATCGCGTGACCGCGCGTACGGCGTGCTTGTGCGGGTTGCGTGTGCGCAGCAACTCTGACGATTACTGGTATGCGTCCATATGATACAACCTCACTTCACGCCACTTACTACGTATAGGTTCATTGTACAGCTATAAACTTGATTGGGATCCAGGATATCTTTCTGGTTATTTTTTCAGGTTGACGCTGTATGCCATGTATGAAAATAACTCTAAGCCCACCTCTGTATAACATTTATTTTTATTACAAGTTGATCTTTTGATGAAAAAATAAAAATAATTTTCCCAAATGACTGCAAGCAAGACGCGACACTGGTCTACCCAGTTAGTAAGTACTCGTTGAGTACCGAGTCGCATGCGCCGCCGCCATATTGCCCTCGACTCGTCTATAACCCGATCAAATTAAACTACAGCGTCTCTCGCACTTCTTGCCTTTAAATTCCATAGTTTGGATGGTTAGTTAACCGATAAAGTTTTGGTTTTAAAACAATGAATGGTTTATCTATGTTTTTATGTTAATACTAGCCGACCTGGGCGGCTTCGCCCGCTTGAACTGTACGAATGTTTATTAAATATGTTGATGAAATTATTTTCACTTTAGGGGTGAATTCTAATAAACCATGAAACTTCGATTATAATATGAGAGCGAATAAATACAGAGAACACAAACATGTGTTTTGACTAGAGTAGTCACAGATATTACTTACTACGGGAGAATAATCGTCGAAATATTTAAATTATATACACAATTTAAGTAATGCGTCATTTCCTATTTCCATTTCTTATTTTACGAGAAAGGTACTTACTCCAGTCTACACGGCACGTCCAATCGCGCCTCGTGCAGTAAATTGGCTCAAGCGAGTTCGCCGATAATAATTAGTTAGGGACGGGCTAATGCGTGCTAGCCGTCAGAGAGCTCTCCGATCTCCACTTCTGCTCCGCCTGCACTCTATTATGGCTTGTGGGAATCATGTTATTTTTATTTTTGCATTTCTTTTTTTTTTGTGTGCAAACTTTACGTTTCCTAGTCAAGACGAGAATACCACTTCCTAATAAAGAAAATATTACAGTAAATGTATGCACAATTTCAAAATAACTATATATTTTTACACTAATATGTAGAATTTCATATAATATACGCTAATATATAAAAGAATCTTCTGGATGAAGGCTTAAAAATACATTTCTATGAAAGCTCCCAGTAGTGTAAGCTAGTATACGAGTACTGTAGGTTGTAGAATGTGGCCGCGCCGGCTGCGGGGACCGGAACTGATATTTAATTAGCTCGCAAGTTACATGAGGCCGAGGTTTGCGCTCACACGTCATTGATGCGGCGAGCAGCAGAGAGGATCTTATAGTGTTGGGTCTTATATTGAATTTCTTTTTATATGATTTCCTTTTATGATAATCTTATAATCGCGGCGTTCGTGGCGTTGTACAGCGTGTGATTTTAACGCGAAGGTTTGGGTCTGACTGTCATTGGGAGTAATCAAGTATTTAATGTCTCGGTCAGGCAGACAGGAGGCGAACATGGTCCAACTATATGTAAGAAATGTCCGTCTTCGTGATGCGTAATGACCTCGTAAACACAACACCAGGTTCATTATCGCAGGACACGAGGTGTTAAGTCTCTGACGGATATTTTATTGATAGCGCCTGACTTGCGTTTATTTTCCTTGTATTCGTAAGTCTGTTATGGTTATGCTAACTTTATTTATGGGGTAAGAAACAATTAAGAAAAGTATTCATGTAGATTAATTCATTTTCAATATTTAATATTTCCGATAATTCATTTTCAATAATACAATAAGCTTGCAAATTTTATAACTTTAAAGCGTCTGACTAGAGAGGCGACGGTTGTAGGTTCGATTCCCAGTCGAGAGAATGAATTATTTTCATTTCCTCGTCTGGCAAAATGACAAAGTGGCGTTGGGGGTTTCTTCACTTAACAGGCAATGCCTCGAAAATTACACTGAAATCACTTAACACCAGCCTCGCACTGCGGAGAGCGCTCTGCAGCTCAATATATCTGGTGAAGCTTCCAAAAACATTTACATACTAATTTAATTTACTGACTAAGGTACAAACACTTTGCTTCTAAATGTGTCTGCTAAATATGTCCACACATAATTTACATTAAAAGAATAAAAAAAGCTGCATCATAGTTTCTAAGGGAAACTAATGTATTTCAGAAAAAAAACTCCATTACACAGTATGTTCGATGTCACACAATAATTACCATGTTTATTTCTCATGAACGTGGCGTCCTGTTCCGCATCAGGTATCTGCGGGAGGCTGCGGGAGGCTATGGACGGTTGGTTGCACGGTGGTCCCGATGATTTAAGATGACCTGATCGTCATCAACTAAGTTTTTGCTAATGGACGCATTTTATCTATGAAGACTAATGACTCTGTGTCTATGTATGGACAGACCTGTACAGACGTACAGGTGCTGTAGTAGTTCCTCAAACGTATATTACATTTTATGGCTGTTTGGTTTGTCAGAAAAACAGATTTCTATTGCGGGAAGTGTGTTCCATTTTCGTATTTTGTATAGAGAGAGGTATATTATATAGTGGAGTAGTGCGTGTTGCGGTTTCGCCTGCATTGTTGGTTATTTGGAAATCGTTAACCTCTGGACTACGGGAAATATTTAACATAAAAATATTTTTTCAATCGAATCGATAATTCGTAAGATTTTTTTAACGTTATAAATTAATATAAGAATTGGATGTATTTATTTTTTCTGCTCAACGTAGTATTTAAATGGATAATTAAGAGAATGAGATATGAAACGACATTTGATGTATTTGTGGATCCCAAACAAATCCGACGAAGAAACGAAAATTGTAATCAAACTTTATTTTCTTACATTCGTTACTAAATATCTGTTTATATTTTTAATTAAACTGTTATTGGCTATTAATGTCTGTGTGGATGAAACGTTTATTATTTCCACGCATTAAGTTCCGCCACTTAACATGAAATGCCTCAAAAATATGACAAAAAAATGGAACGGAATGCTTAACACTTCCTTTTTTTTCTTTATGGGAGAGGACAAGGCAAACGAGCGTTCGGGTCACCTGATGGTAAGTGATCACCGCCGCTCACGGCCCCATGTAACACCAGAGGAGCTACAGGTGCGTTGCCGGCCTTTAAGGTGGAGGATGTTGGGCGCCGGGGCCCGGCATTAACTAATGCGAAACGCAGTGGCAGGAGCCACTACTTCACGCCGGTTTTAAATGCCAGGGGTGGTGTTAATCCGGTCGAGTCTGCCCATGCGTGTTGCCATTACTGGCGACGTGTCTCTACCACACGTACTTTAGTCGCCTCTAAGCCGGGATCACACGGCTTCCTTTGCCAACACTGCTACGTCTAAGATGGACGGAGCTAAAAAAATACTAATGGCAGCCATATGTACTCCGTCCACGACATCGACCTATCAACTCTATGATACATGCGGTATGTGCTATAAAAATATCAAGAAAATGTTCCTTGCTTCATTCCCATAAACTACGCAACGATCTTAGTTTTTGCTTTGGATTTACTACGATACATTAATCCTTACTCTTATATAAATCAACAGTTCCATTTGTACACTCTGGCGCTATATACGCGTATACGTCGTGCGGGCATATTTGTGATAGATGACACAGGAACACGATAGTCTGTGTCTGTGTAGAAGTGGTACCCGATTTACTCCAAGTAAGTATTTAGAAGCACAGTAAGAACGAGGAATTAAACGAATGTTATCTGCTCTAATTGTATTGTAAGTACATCGCACTCGCCGCGCTTACGATGCGCTCTACAGTTAGAGTTGGTTCAGTTAATTGAAATATATAGGAATGCTGACCGTGAAGCGACAAATGATGCCCAGATACAGAGCGAGCGCGCGATCAGTTGTCAGACCCCGTCTGACGCCTCGGCGTCGGCGAGCGGCGTACTTGACTGCCACGCTTTGTCTTATACTTTTAATTTCAACAAACGTCTAGAAGCTATAATTCCCAGATACTTTATCAAAAGGCGGCGTCCATCATACAAGGAGCCAATTAAAGCGCAATTGTTAGCTCTACTGCATGTTAACATTACTCTGGAACCGTCGTGTCATATACATCAGCTACTACCAGGTAAGGTGACCTAGACCAGCTGCTCAGCCTCAGTCGTCGTTAGATCGATGATCGATGCGACATCATTATAACCTCTGACGCTGACAAGTGTTCGTGCAACTGCTACTACGGATGCTGCGAGACAGCGTTTTGTAAAGAATGGATACATATATTATAAAAGGCTGAGAGAAATGAAGGGAAATGAAGTGGAGGTGAGATCACGTTTTACAGCTCTCGTAGGTGTCTATCATTACTGAATTATTATACTTGTAAGATCTAGATTACAGTGTCTTTATATGATGATTCTTGAGAATTAATGTTGCATTTACCTATGTTAAAATTACATAAATAAACAGTGTAGAAGCGTCTGCACTTCTTTTACAGGAGCAGCATATAGGGAAAAATATTTCAAACTCATACCTAAAAAGATATATTTACATATACATATTTTTTTTCATTTCACGCTGTTTATTACCCTATTATACCAATAACGTACACACTTTCTACTATAAAAATACTACTAAAGGTAAAAAAAGATGCAAAGTCACCTCCACGTAACTTCCGGGGCAAAGTCGCGGGCGGCAGTAAGTCAAGTAAGAAACAACTTCGCTTAACATCGAGCATCTACCAGTCTTAGGTTTTTGGTTGAGCGTATAAGGTATGGTCGTCGGTTCGGGATACACAGGGCGGCGGCGACATCAAAGCGTTATAATTGCGACTAATTGAGAAGACGGCCGGCTGACGTCACGAGGGCTTCGCCAGCCTGCCTGCCGGCCTTTAATTATTATATTGTTCAGGTGATCGTGGCTATAACTGCAATGATTGTGGGTTCAATTTCCATTCGAGAAAATTATATTTTAATTTTTTGGTATCAAAATACAACCCAGCATTGAATTCTGCCGCTTATTACTGAACTTTAGCGGAGTGTGCGGCGGGCAACAGAGTGTTTACACACAGACACACACAATGTTCCCGCTGCGTGAAGCTAAAAAATAAATAATGGAGTAAAAATATATATAATATTAATATTGTATACATATAATATTAATATTAATATATAATATTTTTGGATATATTCTCTTGAACCAATGAGAACGAAGCGGAGCGCCACCTATTCCGTTATGTATAAAGCATCAGGCTCAAAAAATATATATTAACAATTTTAAAGAAGTAATTGTCTGTCGTCAGCGACCGATTTTTATATGAATATTTTCACAGGAACAACTTACTCCCGCTATGTTATAAAATCAATCATAGCCCAATAAAAATAAGTCAACCAGCTACTTACAACAACAGCTATAGTCAGTAATCTTAAAAGGACAGACAAGTCTCAATACTAATGTCATCCCGGCCGCGGCCAGTACGCCTCACGCCTGACGCCTCACGCCTCAGGACTGGCTCCTGCTCCGCCGGCTCGTGGCCAAGAGGAGCACTCCCTGTCCACGCTATATAAATACTAGATGAGGTTTATTTTTACAGATTGCATTTGATGTTAGCCTAGTTGTGGCGCAGGAGCACAAGGTTTGATTCCCATGTAAATAAATATATTATATAATATTATTAAAATATATTTTATAGTAGGGTCTATTTTTAATAATAATAATACGTTTTTGCACCTTTGTTTTTACTTCTGTTTGCTCTTGAAAACATCCGTTAAAACCTCATGATATCTCTCTTACGTCAATAATAAATTATCCTCCATTGAAACCTTCCATACAACATATATCACTATCAAGAGGTCTGATAGCCTTTTTAGCAAGTTACCGCTTAATCTGCGCACGCTCTTAGCTCCCCGCTACGCTAATTAGCCCGCGACCGCGACATAAACGATAAATCGTCTGTTTGTCTGTCTGTAATTAAGCAAACGACTCCATATCGCTCGCATATCCAAGCAGAGGAGCAGATGCAGAAAGGATTTTAAATTAATAGTTGGGAATAATTAACAAAGGAAATGGATGTCGTCAAGGTGCAAGCGCACGATCTTAATAGAATAAGATTGATAAAATTCTATTCAGATAAATGTCAATAAATTGTGTAAGTATCTTGTAAAGTTATTTGAATATGTATTACCTTTACCAATATAATATTACCTTTAATATATTAAGACTGACTGACTTACCTTACTTACTCACCCATATTTCCGAATGTGACAATTTTTTTACACAAAAAAAAATTTGATGATCCGAATGAAGCAGTAAACAAATAGAATGTGAATAATATTCTTAATTGGCACATTTAGGTTTCGTATTATATGCTTTAGCGGGGATTTGAACCCATCGCCAACAACTATCGGGTTACAAAAGACAAATGCTGTCCCACTGCGTCACGACTGTCTCAACTTCATATTGTCATGCCAAGATGAAGCGTACACATAACCCTTGCTTAGTAGGCAGACGAGAGTGTGCGTGTGTGCGTTTGAGAGAAAAAGAGAGAGAGAGAGGTCGCCTATAATGTAAGTCATGTCAGTCACTCGAGTTGTCTCATGAGCAACGTGTAGATGTGTGTCGTTGCTGTTGGTTAATTAATAAGGCGCAAAATCAAATCATCGTATAAAACCAATGAAATTGGCAATATATATTTTTGTTTAATTTTACACTGTATCCCTCTCATCATGAACTTAGTGTTAGGACATTCCGTTCCACATTAAGATATTTTCACTCTCACTTATCACTGATTTTCTATGCTGTTGAGTGGTGGAACTCAACGCCACGTGTTGCAAGTTTAATATGCATAACCTGACGGCAAGTAAATAATGGGGCGACATGAGCGTATTTAGACAAAAACAATATTTTTCAGGTATTACACAAAATTTCTTGTAACGATAAGTTCTACCTATTTTTCGTGCATTTGTGTGTAGTGTTCTTTGAGTAAATCACAGATACACTATTTTTTAAAATAAATTATAGGGATATTTCTCGTTCAAAAAGTATAGATTGTGACGTCAAACGAAATATCCACAGTTTAGAAGTGGCTTACGAGCTACGTTAGGTGCGAGAGTAGTGTACCTTACATAGCGGGAATACCCATATCGGCCTCAAAGTATCGAAGTTTTCATGTGAACATGTCGCTTATTAATCATTGATGAATATCAAACGAGCGAACAAGGGATCTATTATAGCTTGAGCGAAAAGTTACTCTACTAAGTTAAGTATGTAAATAAATAAAGTATATATTGTATTTCTTGACATTTCAAACAACTGTTAATTTGAAACTTTGAATTAAATTATTTTAATTGATGTTCCCACTGTGTAGTAATAGATTTACGACATCTTCTACCTTAATGGGTAAATCGTAAAAGTTCTAACGCAATATGCTGGTATCGTACAAATGCTAATGTGACACAATTAGAGGTAGTCTTGGAATCTTGAAATACGAATGTAATCATCAAAAACTGGATCTCGACGTGGCCTCGGTGGTTTGATCGATTCTACGAAGCCTGCACGCGTTGGATATTTATATTCGATTCCCGCTCGGAGGCACCGCAGTCTTTAAACAAGACTTCCTCTGCCTTTGCTGCTACAGTCACACCATATAGAGCTACAAAAGTTTCGTAAGGCGCATCGATATCACTAAAATTATGAAGACAAGTACGAGATCGACTTGGAAAATTCTTTTATAATTACACATCGCATACGCTGTGGAAATTATCGAGAATAGAGCAAAGTGACCACAGATTTATTTATGAAATGTATAATATTTTATCAGGTCGATACAAGTTCTTACTTATGCCAAACCTTTGCCTGACAATTTGATAAGATGTACATCGCTATAAAACTAATTGATATAACCTATTAATGAGGCTACCAGTTCTTACAGTATTTGCCTTCTCCCAGCCACCAGGCAGGTCCGGCTGTGGGAGATAAAAATAGATGGAATTAATGACACTACAGCACTGACACCGGGAGCGCCACCGGTGTAGAGTGTTCGCATGAGACCTGTCGCTGAGACGAGGCGACGCTGCTGTTTACTAGGTCCTCTGGTACTACTGTATATTACTTAACAACAGTGCTATATAATAAAATAAAATAAATAAATAAAATAATTTATTTACCAAATAATAACAATAAATTCAAAAAAATTATAAAAATTATACTTATATTATTGCGAAGCAGTTTGTTTGGTTGATTCGCTGTTCTTGAAAAGAACTAAAGAAGATTGTTGACACCATTGTAGAAAATAATAATAGTAAAATAAACAAGATACGACGACTACGACTTATACAAGTTGACAAACTTAAGCTTGCGTGAAGCTTTGCCTGAAACTTATATTTACAAGGCAGGAACTAACAACTATTACTAATTTATTAGTGTAGTTTATTTCATACAAAATAAGTGCAAACGTCCACTTAAGCTCAATCGCTCAAAAAAGTAAAGTCAACCTTTATAAATTGCACTTTCCGTTGACCTACAATCGTAAAATGGAAGCGGGCGAAGCTGCCAATTAAAGTAATACTACCATCGACTATGTCATTTTTGCGTTTGGATAAACATAATTACAATAAATATTAATAAAAATTATTAATTTCAATATCGCAGCAAAGTCGCGAACTGGAGGATCGAGGCGGCGATCCATCACGATCTCGACGCTCAGAGATGAGATCGGCGATAAACGTTCACATAATTAGTATGATTATCTTACCCACAAATCCTCCCTGGGCAAGTACTGGCTATAACGGTCCACTGACTGTTATATTCATTTACAACTACACATTCCATTTTTTAGCTCGTGGCGAGGCACTGCGCGGCGTTGAGTTCAGCCACTCACGGAAAGTGGAGAAAGGAGTGTATTGGGTTCCATCTGCCAC
The DNA here is from genome assembly GCA_037355905.1 of Heliconius aoede. Lineage (NCBI taxonomy): Eukaryota > Metazoa > Arthropoda > Insecta > Lepidoptera > Nymphalidae > Heliconius > Heliconius aoede. The sequence goes on along the minus strand of JBAIZZ010000246.1, from coordinate 138,312 downwards.
CACCTTGCTCTGTGCAGGATATATCGTCAAGCTGATTATTTTGTTATTGTTATTTGTTTTTACAATATTATAGATAGATATCTACCTACTGCCTACTCTTGCAGTAGGCTGGGAGAGTAGACACGCCCGCTAGTTTTGTTACTCGTTCGTTCGCCAATCGTGAGCTTCACCTTCGAAGCCTTTTATGCTGATCGTGTCCGTGACGGAGATGGCACCTCGTAGTCATCATTTCTATTACTTTTTTTACTTCATTTATTTTTTATTTTTGGTTCTTTCAAATAAATATTTTTTACTATTTAAATTATACGCGGTGGTGGTGAGGTAGACACTCATTTGAATTTACGCTGTACCCCCATATAGCAGTTGCTCAGCGCCGCACTTTGTCCTGACACCTGAACGACGAAAAACAGCATTCCTCCAGTGGGGATCGAACCCAATAACGTCGCGGTCTGTCACTATATATTATTAAAAATATATTTGTTACTGCGGTGTTGTTAGAAAGGGAAATTCACTTTAAACTATTCATAACAATATTTATTAAAATAGAAACTCTTACAACTAATAATTAGCACTTTCTTTAGAACTACACAGCTCTTAGGTAAAAGCTTATGAATGCCAGTGTGCAGCGTGCAGCGTGCAGCGTGCAGCGTGCAGCGTGCAGTGCGCGCTGTGGGGCGCAGCGATAACTATCTGCTCAGTCCGAGTGAGTAGCCGGTTCCGTTCCGACGCGGGATGAAATATTTATGAGTGTCGAGTGCTCATCTAGATCTTATTATGCTACCTTCGCTTGTAGTCTTACCATTATTTTATTTATTGCAACTATGAAACAAGTTTACAAAGTTAATTTAATGTAGGTGCTATTTTATTATATAATTTAATATTCGATATTAAATAAAATATTTTCTACACACGATTTGGACCAATTACATATAATAAAGATATTACTGTGTTGGAATTTGACTAATAAAGACAATCGACCAACATCTACGTTATAAGAAATAAAAAGACATCATTGCATCGAGAGACAGAGTGTGAGTGCGAGTTCAACGGGGAAATGCTTGAATTATATTCATTAATCTCGGTCAAAACACGGCATTACTCTTCTCACTTATCGCGAGGTTATCTTAACACTGACAAAAGAAAAACAAAAATAAATAATTGAATTGAAACATACAATAAAAAAAACGAAGCACGAGCAATGGCAGTGGCGGTAACAACTTACCAACAACTTGCTGTTGCTGTACCGTTCTACGTCACTGTTCACTTTCTTGGGAACATTATGTGTTTTGCATTAGTACATAATGAATGCATTTATATATATACAATTGGTTATGGACTCCATCCGTGCCATCTTTTTTTTGTATCAAAGCTTAAAGATCACAAGCAAGCACTCGTAGTTGAAAGCTCGATTGCCATCCATTAATAAATGTAAGAGCTCATAAAACTATACATTACGATTTCCGTTCTTATCAAACTGCAGTTAACGCTGTAATCGTATGACCGATGGGCGCCTGCCTCGTCCTCCTGCCTCCACCTGCCTCCGCCTGCCTCCGCCTGCCACCACGACCAGCCATAAATAATGAGCTCATAGGAATTTAATCAATGTTAAGATGTAAAAACAAATAAAGATAACACACATAAAATATTAATATAAAATTTAATTTACCAGGCGCGGTGTGACGCCGTATGTCTGTATGTAATTATTAGTATAATTTATTGTTTACAGTATACTTACTCAACTATAACTGTGTTACTTAATATTTTTTTTTCTTATGTTTAGGTTTTTACCGCTTAGTGGGGTAGGCAGAGAGTATCTAATGTTAAGAAACTCCGTCCCCCGCGCAATGTTTAATTTTCAAGTCGGTATATGCTGAGAGGCGCTTTATGAGTAATCAGAGCGAGCAATTGAAAATAACTCATACCCCTGAACGTGTGACCGGGAATCAAACCCGGACTAGTAAGACGCAGTGCCGCGACACCACTACGTCGTCTATAAATAATATTATAAAAACCTCTCACACGCGTACTCTTGCTTATAAATTATTAAACATATTAATTGTCAAGTCTCAAATATCAATTTGTTTATTTTGTGACGTAAGATTAATTGGGCGGTGACACAGCGGAGCTATGCGTGTATGTATGTAGCTATGTTGTGTTATTAATTTGTAGGTAAATTCTTAATGTTGAGAAGTAACTTCATTTATTGTAGGTGTCTGATATGAAATGGACGGATGATTTGATTTCGAAGTCTTTGGTAAAGTCCTACTAGTCGCGTAATGTCTTTAAAATAGGAAACAGAATGTTTCAACTCTTGGTTCTCTCTGTCCGGGGTCAGTGGTGAGTGAGTGAGAGATAACTGCTTTTTTCCACAATATAATGATTTAACAAAAATTGACAATAAATTTTCCTTCTCTTATTGCTAATAAGTTTTCCCGACACAAAACAAAATGGTCCAGAATATTTCCAACATTCGTATTCGACGTGGTACACGGTGGAGTATCAAGTTTGAAGTCATGTTATATTTTCGGATGAGCTCCGTTTAGTGTCAGCGCGGCGTAACCTGACACCGCGCGCCTCGCTGCCTTCTCACAAACCTTACTTGTGTATCGTATAACGACTGCGTACTATTTATACGCACATGTATATAGATATACCGTCAATTGTTCTTCTGTCATATCACTTTACTTGAGATTTGCGAGTCTATAGTTATATACCTTTTAGAGCAGCGTCACGCTGTATCACGCTGTATAACTTGGTGGTTTGCATTCCCCACTTTCCATTCAATTTTCGAGCAATTGCGTTCATTAGAAATCAACGTGACTTGTAATGTTACTGGAGCAGATATTAAATAAAAGTGCGTTAATAATTCATTTCCCCCAGGGGAGGAGGGCCGCTCTTCATGGATATGATTATATCTAACTCTGCAAAAATGAATTATTGTTAAGTTTGTAGTATCAGTAGTAATATCAGTTTTCTCAATAATTATAATATGAGCTAAAAGCTTTAAAGTAAAACCTGCTGAAAAAATTAAAATGAACTCAAGCAAGTTTATAAGTAATACTTTGTTTTAAATTTTCTTAATAACGCACTCCACTACTGTACGGTTTCGTAGGAACTTCCTTCCACGCGCCACGGAACTGTGGAATGGCCTACCCGCGGCGGTGCTTCCAGGTCGAGCTCCTCTAGAGTTGCATGGGGTCGTGGGCGGCGGTGATCACTTACCATCAGGTGACCCGAAGGCTCGTTTGTCTTGTCCTTTTCCATAAAAAAAAGGCACTAAGTCCATTTTGTAGATCGAATATTATTTCATAAGTTTATTACACACTAAGGAAAGAAAATATATTTTAAAAAACGTATAAGAATTTGAAAGTGTATTAAAATATTTCTTCTTCTTCTCTTTTTTCAATATTTTTCTAGCAAATTTACCTCAAGAAATGATATTGAAAGTAGAGTAAGGTAATTAATCAAAAAAATCTTTGTAATCTGTTGAATTTACATCAAAATAATATTTTTACGTATTAATTTATTGAAATTTTAAAAGTATTCGTTAGATTCTAACAAAACTGCGTTCACAATAATATGAAGTAAAGATAATGGCAATAAGTGGCTCGCAGATATCGGGTTACGTTCCAAGCTGGACAGGTTAGCTCAGTGCTCCACTGTGAGATAAACTGAAGCTTTTTCTATGTTTTGTAATGACAAGAGCGTTACATATTATTTACTTGGATTGTTAAGCTTCATTACTGACTATAATTATTGTGAAGTGAAGTTAAGCTTTTCAAGGAAATATATATCTTGTTTGTCTATTTTATTTTCAAGTTGTCAATATTTCAATTATAATTTCAATTATAATTTCATGGTTGTCGTTAGTGGAATGATTTTTTAACTGTATATTGCAATTGCAATCATGAAAAATAATTTTAAATTATATTAAAAGTAAGTAAGTATATTCCGTATTTACTACTAGGACTACCGTTATATCTATTTTACATGACAACAATAATTGCCAACAAGAGCTGCTAAGCTTTCAAAGTGATGCACCACCACCACCACCACCAACACCACCACCGACTTAAATATCGTTCAGAAGGCGTAAAATGAACATCAGTGTTGAGTTACTCGAGTCCAACGACCGACTCGACGCGACGGATGGATGGACCTGCTGGATTTATATATTGTTAATGGATTGCGTGTTATACATAAACATAAACTTACCTTCACGCTTTATCCCTGCCTCGCCTCGTCCACTGTCACCATAATATCATATAATACAACGAATACTCGTCAGCCAGTACAAGTAAGTAGACACACAGTACTGCGGAGAAAGTGCGAGACATTGCAAGTAATGTAGGGCTATAGAACGATAGAGTGGGTCCAGCACTATCTGCAGTTGGAAGTACTGGCTGAAGTTTTTGCTTAATTAGTTCCTAGCGTTTACTCGAGTAATGGCGGGTTTCTGAAGAACGCCACTATTAAGATTTCTCTTGGACATATTCAGGATGTATTATTTCTTTTAAATTGTTTTTACTTTGTATAAAACAGCCGCAGGTATTACGAGGAATCCACACTCTTAACGTACTTGTATAATCCTTCAGGAAACTTTATTACAAGTGGCAATGACGTAAATAAAACATAAATATAAAAATCCCAGTAAAATGACTTATAGCTGAAACTCTCAAACAGAAATAACTTCCAATATTGATCCGTTACTTCATCGGCTGCTTCGCAGAACTGCTTTATTCGTCCGCCAGCAATTACCAGCAGCTGTCGCACTCCAGGCGCGGGCGCGGGCGCGGGCGCGGGCGCGGGCGCGGGCGCGGCCGACCGGCGCTGACGCCTTGTCCTTTATTATTTTATTATTGAGTGCAAAACGATCGATCGTTTAGATTCAACAGGGACTATTTTATACAAACTATTGGAATATTCGTGGCGTCGGACTGTAAACGCACTGTCCTTCATAATCCTTGTATTGCAATCCGTAATATTTAATCTGTAATACTTAATTTTACTAAACTTACAAAATAATATAATTTAATTTAAACTCTTAATTGTAATATCTGCTCCATAAAAATAAATAAATCAGCTTAACGCTGTATTTCGCACAAAGCAGGGTCGACAGATGAAACCTAGTGTCACGTCACTCCATCGCCTACTTTTCGCCGAGTTCTGGACGCACTGCGTATTGAGTGGCAGAACACAACGCCAATTTTTATTTCGTAATCTGTAATCTGTAACCAAGAAAACATGTCTGACATGTTTTCTTCTTCTTACTCTTTCTCTTTCATTCAACCTCATTTATAAAGCTTGGTTGTATTTGATATGCGTGCGTTTATTTGCTGCTTACATATCTTTTACAATTGCACAGAAATTCTTTTTAAAATTTGTATAGCTAACTAAATCTCATTTCCTCCTCCTCATCTCCCGTTGTAAAGCTATAAGCCTTGGCTAAAGATCTGTTGGCATAGAAAGCATCGCTTTCATGATGTCATAGACAAATGTGTATTTGATTGTCCTCTATTAGTATGTACAACCCAGGTCCTATGGAACCCCTCCCCGTATATGCCCCTTCAGATAATCGAATTTTAAACATTAAATATTTAATTATATTGTGGTATTATAATACAGAAACAGCAAAACAAGTTGTTACGAGCGGTGAACGCATGTAATTGTTAATGTCAATATGATGTACTACGACGAGGCCCACATAATAGCTCACTCAGTAATCTGTCCAGTTTCTTTATTCACATATATAATTGATAATATCATAACGGTGCGTTAGTCCGTTTCATATAAGAACTGAGGCGAGCTTATATGAAACGGACAAGGCAAAGACAACTTCTTATTGAGAATCTTACAAGATTAACTAGATCTTTATCAGTGGTTAAGATGATGAATGTCATGCAGTGTCTATATGAGGATGTATTTGTAAGGAAAGCTCGCTATATCAGCTTTTATGAGATATAATGTATGCAATTATTTATCCGCAGACCGCAGGATACGACGACGTTAAGTTATTAAATGATAAACTAAAAAATGGCGTCAGCTCGTGTTACTTGGGAACAGGCGTGGAGTGTATTAACAATCAATATATTTTTATGATTCATTCACATATTATAAATTTCTTGGAACATTTTTAAAAAAGTTTTAAATTATGTGTGTCTGCGGCCACGGATGTGCGTGTGTCTTAGCTCAGTCAGCGGGAACAGCTCCTTTTATATATATATATATATATTAATATTCTTAATATTTATATGTGTGTGCGCTAACAAGACGTTTAATATACATGTTTTAGCTCTTCCGTTGTGGTATGACGATTCGCCATTTCTCATGTTAGGTGACTTGTCGACCGACCGAGTACTTTACCGACTTAACTTACACTACTAAATCTACTTGCAATACTGATTCTACTTATAATTAGCGACTCTACTTAAGCTGGTTTTGATATAAACAAGTAAAGTCACAGGCTTAGCTATTGCGATTTGCCGCGACAGTGGCCGTGGGCGGACTGTACGAGTATATCTTGATGAAACCGTTTATGTAAATGTAATGAACACTTTGTATCACTCCAGATAGAGCCGATAAGTAAGAGACGAGAGAAGTAGAGAGAAGTGTGGAGAACTATCGTTTGTTTGTCTCTTACTTTTTAGTTTTTGATGTTCTTTTCTTTATAATATGTATATATTAAATATACTAATATTATAAAGTTGAAAAGTTTGATTTTGGTTGAACGAATTTATTTTATGAACTACTGCTTGGAATTAAAAAGTCCTTCTTGTGTTTGATAGAGGTCATTAGTTTACGTTTTGATAGAGTTCAGTGTACCTTGGGCGCTTAAAATATATGACTTGTGCTATATACAACCATTAGTTATTTCCATTTGACCGCGCGGGCGAAGCCGCATGTAAAAGTTAGTTGAGTATGTATGTTTATTGGCAGAGCATTCATTCTTAATTAAGTTGAATATAAATTGAACTAGTGAACAGTTTAAATGCTTAAATACTATTAATGTATGTATAGACTGAAATCCCAGGCTCTCAGACCTACGTAATTTAAGCAAAGCTGAAATTTTAAAGAATGTTAGTCTAATATGTAGTTAAGACTGTATGCGTACTTACTAAGTGAACTAAGTTAACTAACTAAGTTAACGTACACGTTCGCATAAGTTAAATTAGAAACATTCATATATAAAAATAATAATAAAACTCTTTATTGTACACCCATTAAGAAGATAGAAATAAGATAGGCAACAATGAAGAAACGAAAATGTACAAGAGGCGACTTCTTCCAGGCAATCTTAAGGCGTAGGATATAACGGGGAGGATAACGGTTAGCGTATATATATATATATATATATATATATATATATATATATATATACTGACATAATATATGTATACATGCCTATATACGTACTATATAAGGATAGGTGGCAATTTTATTCTAACAAGAAGTTCAGAGGGCATGGAAATGTAGATTTAGGATTCGCTTAAAAATATTCAATTAAAACTATATATATTAAAAAATCACTTAAAGAAGTTAATATTTATAAGAAGTAAATATGTTCTTTAGAGCAATGTAAAAAATATATATTTATTATTTACCAGACCCTTTACGTGTGCGTTTACTCCTGCTAGACTTTCTAAAAGTTGTTTTAAATTGAACCAAGCTAAGTTATATTCGCTTTAAATTTATATATATTATTTGCGGACTATTTCAAGACTCGTTATCACCCAGATCACTCAGACCAATTCGATGTCTCAATCATGCTCCTGGACAGAGATGTAACTTTATTTGTTGCCTTGTACTCCACTTTTAAGTTTGTGAGTGCGCATATCATTTTAACAACATATAAAACCAATATTCTTCAAAATTTCAGTTTTGCTAAAGTCTAGTTCTAGTCTAGTCTATCTAGTCTAGTCTAGTCTAGTCTAGATTGAGATGTTAGGCTTGACTGTAAATGTGCCTGTTATGTGTGAACTTCACGCTTTCTTCCTAGCGGGGTTGTCAGAAAAAGAGAGAAATTCATTATTTTCATTTACTTACGCTTACGCTCTGATAAGAGGATAAAGTGCGGCGTTGAGTTCTGATGCGCGTCATGCAATGTCTTAACAATTAAGCGGTCATCAAGTTTAAATTTTTCTACAACGCTCTAGCATACATCAAGATCAGTTTGAACGCGCTCGAGACTCACGTAACAATAAGATACAAGTGCACACAACAGAAGTCAAAATATGTGCATACAACCGATGTCGGAAGTGGCCGGTAACGAGGCGTGGGAGCGATTTTACTTTTATCTTTTCCCAGTGCCTATAACTTTACCGCAAAAAGCTTCGAGCAGGTTGGCTCAAGTAAGGCCTTGTCTTGAGCACCATGCGCGCGCGCAGGCAGTACTCGCCCGGCCTCTGCCTGGACAGCACGTTACTCGATCTAACCGGAAGTGCCATTAAAACCGTTACAGTTTAAAATCGTGAGTGATTTAACACGGAGTGATTGTAGTGTAGTGTATACTTAGTGATGTAGTGAAGTGTCACAACAGAGCGAGTAGTGATTGCTCACTAACCAACTCGGAACAGGTCTAACGCCCCGAGTTATGCGAATTACTCCGGTAATTATTTATTAAGCTTTTATACTTGCTGTACTTAAGCGAGCTTTGGAATAGCTAGTAGTTCTTGAACTCTCTTTTTGTAGGGACAAGAGTATACATTTATTCTGTTTTTCTTTAGATAAATCCCTTTTGTACGCAAAGAAATAAATCTTTATACAACTTTTATAAAGTGGGTTCATTAAACCGCTTGATTTCTATTTCTATTGACGTTTTTCAATAGTTTTTACCGATATTTGGAGTGATCGCTGGATACCGGAGCTCACCGCCTGTCGGTTCATGTTTGCGATTTTATCTTATTACATATAGCAAAACATAATTGGCATTTGGCAATATTTTAATTATATTATGGCAGAAAAATATTCAAACATGGATAATTTTTAAATGGTCATTTAATAAACAAAAGTCAATTACTTAACAAAGAGTTATCGAATACTAAACTAAGAGAAAGAAGAAAGTTCTCGTTAATCATAGAAATCGAACCTCCACCTGCCAACGGTCACAGATCACTGATCTTTAGTGGACAGTTGACAAAAACCCGTCGCGTCACTCAGCGTCAGTCGCCGGGTCAATACTACTCAAGGTTGCCTTCTTATTTGATCTCGGCTTTCGACTGTTTTTAACTACTTTTTATATTGTTTCTTCATATTTGTAAGTTATTGTGAGTTTTTAAATAATTATTTCATGTAAAAAATATATGATCAAAACATACAACTATCCGAGAGGCCATCGGGAACGCAATAAATGCGGCGTCATTTTCTCTCATTTATTATTTATAAATTAAAATTTAGACGACAAATGGAGATCGGAGTGTCTTAACACGAGGTTCTCTTCGTCTGCTATATGCGAGATACAGCGACCAGTAACAGTATTGACATTTCTATCTCTTTCTAATAAGCTCTACCAGAGGTCATATAAGATACGAAGGTTTTCATAGCCGAGCGCATTCTTGTTGTACTACGAGTATATGTAGGTCCACTGCGGACTGCCGTGCCGCCATAGCGCAGTGGCGTCACTGTTACCTCTCAACGAGGTCATAGAGAAAGCGTAAAAGCTAAAAAAATAATAATAAAAAAATATTTAAAGCTTAATATACGAAATAATATAAGAAAAACAATCATTCTATATACATATTATACCAATGAATATTTATTACATTTTGTACAAGACGTTGCGTGCACAGCGGCGCTGTGGCACAGGTCTATACTTTACACTTTCAAGCTAAAGAGTTTGCTTGACATACAAAATACTTGGAAAAACTTTTAGATTCTTACTTACTACGTGCTTATATAAAGCTCTTCCGCTGCTGAGTAACTGACAGACAATGTACAGATGAAACTGCTGGAGATAGAAAGTTGAAATTTGAATGTAGGAAGATTAAGAAATGTGGGGTAGTAGTAGGAAAGGAATTCTCGAAAATCTTAGAACATACAGGCAAATCATACGTTAGTGAAGTCAACATTATAAATTAAATTACATACTTTACATACATACTTAAACAATAATTCGTATTTTTTTAGTATTTTTATTAGTTAGATATAGGCAGGGGGAATTGGGTACCTAGTGTTAAGATATTTTTACCCTAATTCAGATTCTGCCAGAGCGAGAAAAAAATATTGAAATAAATATTTAAATGTTAGATTATACTTTTAAATACATAAATAATTATAGTATATCTGTCTCACACGGGCGACGAATACTTTTCTTAATAAAACCAGAAATTTAAGTCTTTACTTCATATAAAGCAATACGATATCAATGAATGTGTTTATTACATGAGTAAATAAATACGCGCGTACCCGCATTCTTGTACGACGTACACAGAGCTCAGCGCGGAGTACTGTCGTCTTATTAAATCATTGGTCTATCATCAGCTCTTATGTTTATTTAGTTTACTATAAATCATAAATAAATATTAACTATGTTGAGTTCTGCCACTAAACAAGCATATAATGTAAAACATTTAAAACAACAAATGGGGACGGAGTGTCTTAATATTAGATTCCCAGGTTCCCTATACTTACCTTATAATAGCGTGGTTGCTGCACAATGGCAGTGTATGTATTAGTAAATTGAAAAAATTTAAGTATTTTTATGACGCTAGTGGTTAAGAGTCACCTGTTAATTAGTTCATCCGGAGATATCTCCACACCTTCACTCTACATTCATACGAGTATTACATAAGCATTGACTTTATCAATTTCTACCGGCACGTGTACAGTCTTAGTGTAACCGTAGAAATAATTACTAGGAAACCTACTGATGAGGCACTCTGCTCTCTACTTACAGCCCAATAAGAGAAGAGTCACGACACTTCGTGGCTGTGGTCACTGCACTCAACACGGAATGTTTCAACAAGTGGGTTTTGTTATCAGGACGAGGAAATAAAAACAAATTATTCTTCCTAGCGGGAGTTGAACCTAAGTTTATTGTCATACTACTTGTGTATACAATTAGCGCCATCTAACACGAATCTGTACTGTGTGTGTACATGTTATTTTATAATATTTAACGCGGAAGTACGATCTAAAGTGTACATTATTTTCGGCCGGCAGTAGTTTACCTTGACGGCGTGAGGCGTTCAGACGCGGGCTGCGAGAGGATCTACAATGAAATCATCAAATAAGTATTATGTGTGTACGCATGCCACTGCGTATGTCACTGTAGTCAGTGACCTTAATTATTACTAAGAAATATAAAATACGCATAACATTTTGTTTTTTTTTTTTAATATATATTTCGTCTGTAGGTGTGTTTGTCTCGATATTTCTTTTAGATGTTGAATGATGGAACCGACAACCGTCGCGTTACAGTCACAGCTTATGCGCCACGAAGGTTGAGCATTCCTTTTATATATAAAGAAAAGTCAACATTAGGGTTCGTTACGTGAAGGAAGATTATTTAGGTGATTACAACCGTCCGTCGCTACCGGGCGTCGCTGTCGACACTAGTCAATGAACATGTACCCTCGTTCTGCAACCTCACGCCGTGACTCGCTCGTCGTGTGCACTTGCTCGTGGACCGTACTTTCTATTTTCTTTGTATAATCACTTGTGTAGTGTTTCTTCATCTTTACTACTTTAAGTACTTTGTTCTCCTATTTAGTTGAAATTGAGTCCCAGTTTCATAGAAACGGAGAATGGAGTCTTGAAATAATAAAATCTCACAAAACAGTAAGAGATGTCGCCTATTTGCGCTTTTTAAAATATTACTAAGTCTAATTCATATTTATATTATCTTAGTGGAACATCTTGCAAAATATAACGATAAAATGATTGAAGACTTTAAATTACTAACTTAACTAAGTACTGTGTACTTAGTTAAGTTACTTTAAGTCGGTTTGTTTAGGAATGCTATCAACGCGGTCAGCTGTGAACTAAAGTAGGAACCTCCTAGAAACTACTAGAACTAGCTCAGTTATTCAGTAATTAAATAAGAAACTAATGGCGATGTTGCAAATCGCTTAACAGCTACTTAAATAAACTTATAAAATACACATCCATAGAAGTAAGCTATTGAAGCGGGTCAGGTCCGAATGCAAACGCAATTGTTATCTACATACATCTGGTAATACATCTGGTACTGAGTAACACCGATTGGCCCTATATAGGGCCCAAGTTCGGCCTCATATGGAGTACTGTTTTCATCTCTGGGCTGGTGCACCCCAGTATATATATATACATATATATATATATAACGGTAAACAGTAATTTCTTGACCAAAAATAATAAATTTCAGCCACGAGACCTGAAAGATAGTAATTTTCCACCAACATTATATACGAGTACAAGGTACTGCTCGCGATAAAACGAGATGCAACTCAGTAATTTGACGAATCGTTGTCTTCTTGTCCGCCTCGGGGTATTGGAATCCGTTATCCAAACCACTGGTATTCTGCTATTATTTTTCTTGCTTTATTCTGCATCCCTCATGTACCTTTATATTATGTATTCGAATTTGAGACATTGCGTATATTATGGCGAGACTCAACCCTGCGTTTTGTCTCACTACAATGAGAACAGCACCGGCGCCACTGCACCACGACGGTCTCTGACCTTTCAATGCTTATTCATTTTACATTCACTCCTTAATTTAGTGAACGTGAGAATACAACTCGTTATAGTGAGTGTTCAGAGGAAAATTACTTGAAGAAGAGAAGGTCTGGAGGGCTTTTTATAACAATTACATGCGTAAAAATCAGAATAATTTTATTAGATATAGTACAGTGATATGTTGTTTGACTGTAAACATGGCGGTTGTGAGTTTTTATTCCCATTTTGAAAAATTAAATATTTGCCACTTTGGTAATAAGAGCGTACAATTAGCCTACTGTATGCAACATATAGCGATCGAAGCTAATTAAATAATATATTAACTAGTTACCTAAGTAACCAAGCACAGATTCCGCTTGGAAAAAAACATCAATGTCATGTATATAGAGATCTGATGATCACAAAATATATAAATAGAATCTCACACCAAGTGCTGAAGCTCAGTGTTCCACAATACACATTTAGGAGAAATCAATCACTATCAGTCCGCTCAGCGCTCGCTCCTCACGCCACTCCTCACGCCACCTCGCGTCCGCAAACGACGCCGATAGCCAATTATTTTGTTTTTACTTTATTATTGAAGTATATTTATTTACCATCGTGGTGTAGTTTGATATGAACTTGAAACTCGAATATTGGCATATTAAGTTAAATGAATAAATTACTAAACAATTCAAGCAGTTCTGATAAAAACCCAAACACACGACGGGCTATGACAAGTCTGACAAAGTTTATAAAGAAATTAGCTTGATTTGAAGGAAGTAGCCACTTAGGTGATTGCACGTCTGTTGTTGTCCCTTAACTGCTGTCATCATTGATATGAAACGACGAGCGCGTGGTGCGGAACCCGTGACCTACTCCGAACATTTCGGGATGATGAATATAATTGTAATCGGTTTATATTTTTCAACTTCATACATAAAAAAATCACCACAGAGAACTTCCTCTGTGCCTTCTTACAAGTCAATAACGTGGAATTTTCCGACAGACTTTTGCCAGCGGTTAGCCACGTTGACTGCATCAGGAGTCGCCTCAGGCAGGATCAGGTAGACGTCGTCACGTTTGCGACAGGTGCATGTGTGTCGTGATCTGTGAGTTGGAGCCGCAGTCAGAGTCACATGTTGCTTGAGATTTAGAGTAGAAATATCTCTATCTCTATCAATCAATCTCTATCCATAAAGATAAGTAACATAATAAATTAAAACATTGATAAAACTTCAATAATAATAACAAGGCTTCACTCAGTTAAACACTTACTGAGTTAATTTCCAAAAACATTTCACCACATCCACGAAAGCTCGTCGCTGATAAATTTCGTTCTCACGAGACTTAAGCTTATCTACCGGCGTGTTCCGACTGAAGGTGCATTTGGAGAAGGGTCCTGCACTTATCTTTAAATGTATCACCAAAAAAAACACAGAAATTTAAAGTTATTTTAATATTTTATTCTAAGCTCTCTCTTCTTACGTCAAAAAGAGTTCACTATATCAACTAAGCAAGGTACAACACTAGTGCCCC
>JBAIZZ010000246.1:108338-124130 GCA_037355905.1 Heliconius aoede | reverse complement strand
GATCACTTACCATCAGGTGACCCGAACGCTCGTTTGCCTTGTCCTCTTCCATAAAAAAAAAAAAATATAGGGTACTTCCCGTGGGCAGGTCCACGGGAAGTACTTCTTATGACATTAGGCTTTTTTGGTAACCACAAAATTAAGTTACTCTGCCAATGTATATTAATGTATTAAACCTACCCTGCTATATCCGGAATATATCGTGAAGACACAAAAAAATGTGTGCATTGTGTAGGGTTTTAGATCTCTTTAAGTGTTTGAACTTATTGAATAACTTTTTCACGCGTTTAACAATGCTGTCAGCGAGAGTCTTATATTGTTTATTTTATTAATATTTGACTTAAGAGAACATAAGTTGGAAGTGGCTTGAGCTTTCATAGAGCTATAAAAGTCTTTTGGTAAAAACGAGCTTTATAAGTTCATTTTAAGACTTAAAAACTTACTTTATTTGTAAATATTTCCTTGTAACGTTTTTGTTTATTTCGATTATTAAAATACTTATAGTATTAGGTACGATGTTTTATATTCCATTACAAGCCTGCAACGTTCTATAATTGATTGGAAAGACTTAATATAAAATATATTATTTAGAATACACAAACAGACAGAGTGCTTGGTGAATTGTCAAGAGGCGCGGGTTCGAGTACCGCTAGGTTCGAATTCTGATACATTTCATTACATTACATTACTTTACTTATATAAATCTGTTCTGTGTCAGTGTTTGAGCCGCGCCGCGTCAATATTGACTGTGACGTCACCGTACACGATATCGACATTTGAATAGACAAATAAAGACGAATATCGACAGATAAAATATCAACATTATTTAATTTTTCTTATAAATAGAAGACACAGAAGACATACATAATGCCGCCGAGCCACGACCTCAAATATGAGTAACAATGTAGTTTATGCTGCTAGTATGTATATTCTGGTGTTTAAAATGAAAAAGTTGATTTTTAAGTTTCTTAAAATATTTGATTGTTATCAAAGAAACCAATAATGTAAGCGAGGCTTATTGAAATATATTTAATATTGTGAAAATAGATATTAGAAGATCATTGATTCCTCAATGTAAGTTAGAACCTGTCGCAGGAGTCGCAAGTGTTATCTTATATATTTATATTTGATATCGTTTGTTACTTTTAATACAATGAAAATTCTACTAAATCAATGCTATTTTTCATTTAAAGTTCATTTACAATAAGTTATTCTCAGAATTATTTATTTTTTTATTTTTGATATATTACTGGTTGAATATCGAGCTTCTCGGAGGATTTTGTCTTGTTGTCAAAAGAAAATAATTCATTTACTTGAGTGGGTAGGAAACCCACAACCATTGCATTACAGTCACGCTCTTGTGCCCCTATTCCATGACGGTTCTTACGACGGATTTTTATCAGTATTATAAACGATTTTATAAGCTATAATTTGAAGCATCGAGAGCATATCAATATGTAGTATGTAGTGTCTCACCCGTCGCGGTGCGGCGTGACGAAGACGATCTCTTTTTACTACCTTCAATAGCCGTCCGTCCTCTTAATTGACGAAATACTTTACTTCTTATTTGGATATTCTGATATCTTCGAAAGGAAAATAGATTTTTTGTCCTAGCTTATAACTGGCAAGTTAATTAGTTTTTTATGTTCAATATTACTTACAAGTGTTCTCGAGTCAGTTACTTATATTTGGAAGCAGATACTGATGTAGAAAGAATTGTATCTCTTAACAAAAATAACGCATACGCAGTTGATATAAAAAGTGTATGAGTGGTAAAACTCAAAGCAGCCCTAAAGGGCTCAACACACTGTCTGGAGCGCTGAGAGGTGCCTTGACGAGGATTAGTTCTTCTACCTTCCCTGATATGCACAGGACATTGTAGAAAGCTAAAGAAAAGTGTGCCAATTTAGATGATCTACGTTTTTAAAAAATATATTATAGTGAAACTTGTTAGAGACATATTACTTGTTTGTTTGTTTTATCATTGATAGAAATAAACCAATGTGTAAATTAATATAAATTTATTTGATTTATGTACATTTATCATTGAAAATTATTAAAAAACAACAACAAAATACTTTTAAATATTGTCATTTAAGCGATCTGCGTCGGCTGTGCGTGCTGTGCTGTGCTCTTTCCAAGATAAGCTTATTGATGATTTATTATGAGAGAAGGAAGTACTACTCGTATGTTAAGGTGGTACATTCATCTTATGCCAAATGCGACTTGCATTTGTCCAAGTCCAAGCCCAAACCAAGTCAGTACTTATATGCGAGTAGCGGTGAAGTATTTAGGGTCCGAAATTTCATTAAAATACTAATTTTGAATTGTTTCTTAACCGACTTCGAACCGAAAAAGAAGAAAAAAATACCTTATTATAAGTTTGACACATATGTGATATTGTTTGAATTACATAATATTTGAGTATAATCTTAAATAATATAGATTTCTACAAATCGGCTTCTAAGAACGAGTACAACATGTTGTTACAACGTTTGTATGCTAGAACACAAATATTTCTAATTTTAAAATTAATATCGAGATGTACTTTTTGATTTAAATGTGCTTTATTTCAAATGAATGAATAAGTTCAATCAACATTGGTTCAGCAGCTTTCAAGCATTTCTAGAGATGTTTGTACCTAAATAATTGACAAGTAGTGGGACCAAGTGGGTTTAAAAATAAATAACAATAAATTTGAAAAGATATTTACAACATTTTTATGAGTGATTTTATTGCTAGGGCTTAATTATGTACATTATATATCATCTACGTACAATAATTTTTTTGTTCAGCTTCACGCTGTATACCGCATACAGCAGGGTATACAGACGAAACCTCGATGTTAAGACACTTCGTTCCCCACTTTCTGACGAAGTCTAAAGCCATTGCGTATTGTGTGGCAGAACTCAACGCCCCGCTTTGCCTCGACACTAGAGCGAAGAAAATGGAAATATAAACGTAAATAAATATTTCACTTCCTCGAGTGGGAATCGAACCTACAACCGTAGCGTTACAATCACATCCTTGTGCCACTGCGCCACGGCTTAGTAGTAAACAATTGTATGAAGTGGAGCTGGTCCTGAATCCTAAGGTCTTTTGGTTTGTGCATCTTGTAAATAATTTTTAATAAAAATTAATTCGTAATAAAGTAAGCCTTTACTTTCTTTCTTTTTTTAATCGCATTTATGTCCTATTTTATTATAGTGTCGATACTAGGCCGTTGTGTTACACATACGTGTGTGATAGTAAACGCGATGTTTTTGGGTTCGATTCCCACTCTGAGGAATGAACTATTAAATATTTTCATTTTTCTAGCTCTGGTGAGAAGGAAATAGCGTGACGTGGAGTACCGCCACTCAACTCTAGAATGCCTCGACAGCATCAGTGGAAAGCGCGAGATGACTGTCTTTACATTAATTAGGACACAGTGTGAAATACGAGCATAAAAAATCAATACTAATAGTTATAACAGCAAGTACTAAGGCACCTTATAACACATATTCAGTCAGGAATCTACATCATTACCGCTATCGGCTCTTCGTCGTTTCCCGAGAGCTTCCGCTTGTTCTAGAGTATCAGGGAGAGCAGTGTTCGCCGTCTCCGGTACGAAGAGTGCTAACCCTCCCGACAGTAGTGACGCGAGCCCGAACACCAGCGCTGGTAGCCCTGCCCAGTAGGCCATCTGTGGAGTGAATGTAGAGTGGGGTGAAGTTGGGGAATAAACTTGCTTAGATTGGAGAGTCGTGTTTTGTTATTGAACTTAAATCTTCACGATTAAAATTCTTGACGATTTTCTAGAAGCATATTTTATAAGTTACAAAAAAGTTTTTAAAATTTTTGAAAAATCACCATACGATTATAACTTATTTTTGAACGCCTTATACTATTTTGTTTGAAATATAAACCAAGGAAATGTATATTTTGACTTAAATACCATTATATTTTTGTTGTTACTTCTATAGAACTTACATTCTGGATATTAAATTCAATAAAGTATAAGTACAGTCGCCTGCATATAAATCACTTTCCAAATTACTGTAGATATGGTCAGATATGATTGTTACTTACAAGAAGCGGCACCTGCGGCGCGAGCAGTGCGCCGAGGCGTCCGGCGGCCGCGCACAGTGCGTGTAGGGAGTGTCGCGTATACGTCGGGAACAGTTCTGATGTGAAAATATATACTATATTGTAGGAGAACGTCGCCAGCAGCTCGAACGCCATCAGCAAGACTAGACCCAACCACGCGTACTCTGCGAGAGAGGAGAAGAATACATCACACAGCCACAGTTGGTACATTCTGTTATATAAAAAAATGATGGTGGACATGTTCTTAAAATAACTTCACGCCGACATATCAACCAGGGCTTCCGAGAGATACTCATTTTATATTACAAACGTTATTTTTAAATAACTCCAACAGGCAACTCAACAATATCCGTAACTAACCTTTGGGTAGGAATGGCTGTGTAACACAGAATAGACCGCCAACCACGAAAGAAGCTATAAGCGGCATTTTACGCGCGCACTTGTCGAGCGCGAGCCAGTACAGCAAGTTGGCAGGGATGTCCATCATCACCAATAACGCGAAGCTCAAGTACTTGTCGCCACCGATGAGCACTGAACTAATCATCATGCCGTAGTTGATCAGCGTGATGGTGAACCACCACACCACGCAAATCAAGAATCTTTGGACCATGATGCGCGACCTGAAGGTGTGCAGTAAAAGTTTCTTATCGCTTACTTCGTCTGTGGCTTCAGTGTAATTAAGTTTTTCTAGCACTTCGTCGTCGATGTGCACTTTATTTCGGGCAGCTATTTTGCGTATGAGTTTTAAAGCGCGACTTTTCTGACCCTTGCTGAGCAGCCAGCGAACACTTTCGTCGAGAAACAACGCGTAGGAAAGTACCAAGAGTGCCGGCGCGTAGAGGACACGCAGGAACGTCCGCCAGTGCGGTGAGGCCCGCGCTATCCAGGGCATCGCGATCTGACCCGCCGTGTAGAAGTTCAATAGGATCATCTGGTACAAAACAGCACGTTTTTTCTCCACAATTTCAATACCTGTTCGTAATAAATGAAAAGAATTTCATACATTTCAAGTGTATTGAGATAAGCATCGAACGTGTTCTAATTTCTACTCATGTAATAAAATAGTCAACGTTAAAGCTAATGTACGACCCTCCGCCGTCGGCATCAGAAGATTACCAAATGCAAATTTAGGATATATCTCTGTCATGACTCCAATATGAAATAACTTAGATTTAGTTATATTGTACCTCTGTAAAAACGCAAATAAAATAGTTTCCTATCTACTCATATTAGTTCAATAACATACTTAACATGAACATAGGCGACAGGGCGTCCCCGATGGCCGCCTCCAGCCCCTCTAGCGCCACGAACAGCCAGTACGAGCCGGCAAAGCTCTTTCCGAGGCCGAGGATAGCGCCGGCGCTGCCTGCGATCACTGCCGCCGTCTTTCTACCATACCTAAAAAATATAAATAACTAATGAACTATTGGAACAAACACTATTGGTTTCCGTATGTAATTTATGTTCTAAGTATTATCTACACTTTCTTATGGAAGTTCCAAGATCTCTATAAGCTTTTAGTAAGCTTGAACTTGCAAAGCATGGTATTGAGCTCCACCAGCTATAACGTGTAGCCACCAGAATTCGATGGAAAATAGGGAATGGTAGTATCCGAGTGGCTTAACTGCTTTCACGCACTTTACTGCACGCTGTAAAGCTAAAAAATAATAGTTAAAAAGTACAAAAGGTTAATTTAAAAACGTTATTAAAAAGCATGGACTAAATTACACAAAAGTTAAAATTATTGGGGTACATCGCGTGCTTAGTTATATTTTCACAAGCAAAATTCCAGTTATAGCTTACCTGTCTGAGATCTGTCCCTGTATCAGTTGTCCGACCAAACTTCCAAATAAGTGTGTGGTGCCCACCAGCGTCACTTTCCACTCTTGGCACGCCAAATTGAACTACAACAAAAAATATTACAGTCGTATGAATTATAATTATGAATTTATTATTATACAAAGTGAGTTGTAGCTCGCAACTACAACGCGCCAACTTCTTTATTTTTAAGGAATCTTTTCTCTATTCTCCTCTAGATTGCCCAAGATATTTCGGTGTTCTGCACCGCGTAGCGTCAACGAACAGGGTAATTGTTTTTTGAACATACACAGAAAAGAAATGCTGTCTTCAAATCGTACTTATTCCAAAAATAAAGGACTTCATCACGATATAGTAGAACACTTAATATAATATTAACATATTAAATAGATATGTAATATCTCTATAGATGGGCGATGTATGGGGAACAGAATGCCGGAATGTAACTTAACACGACGACTTTCCACACGCCGCCATACGGAGAAAAATAGTGTAAAAATAAATAAATAAAAAAAACCAACGTTTAACAGAAAATGAAATGTAAAATAGAATATAGTCTCAACAGTATCTCGACCGCATCTAACGCATACCTCACGTGCTGTACGGGCGAGCATGCACCAGCGCGCGCCAGGCGGCTGCGAGCACCGACCGCTGTAGGAATCATGCAAATACCGGACCGCGTCGTATATAAGAACAAATTGCAACGAGCTCGATACTCCTTTTATTGGATACTTCGGACTTTATCCGATATAAGCATCTATTCTTTCTATTAATAGCATTTAGAATCTAAACACTTTCAGAAAAGACTTCTTTATTTTCTTTTTATGATATTTTTGCAAAGACATACGGTCAGTTACTTTGAATAAATCGTTTAATAAAATATATGTATAAAATTAAAGTCAAAATATTCTTTATACGATATGACCACTATAAGCTCTTTTACACCGCCGAGTTGGACTTGATCAATCAAAAGTACTTGAAGGACGGACACTACTTCGCGTCAATCCTACAGAAAGCTACCACCAGCTTAGAAGGCAGTTTCGCCTATATTATCTACACCTATACTATATATGTAGATGTCGACTAGTATTATAACCTCTACTACGAACTGCACTAAAACGAATAGTAATATATTCGTTTTAGTGTTCCGTACTTATTAAGTATAACAAAGAACCCTTTTAGGATTACTTTGTTGTGAGGACAATCAGACAGACGGCTGTCTGTCTATCTGTCCTGTCATTTACAGGTTGTATTAGTTCAGAAAAAAAACATTTGGTTGTAAAACCGCTAGTACATGTGAATTATCAGATCAAAGGTCTTTGGCAAGGTTAAGGCTACTATTTCAGAAAAAGTTTGACCTCCAATTATAATACGGAACCTTCGGTGGGTGAGCCCGACTCGTCCAGCTCTTGTATTTTGAGGATGTGTCGATGTAGCCCATAGTGCTTGCGGTTAGAGGTATCATCTCCCGCACTAACATACAACTGCACAACGAGTAGTTCTTGTAATTTGAACAACGCGGCTAAGTCACTAAGCTGGTAAAAGCTGGTTTTGGGTGTAAGATCGTTTGAATTCAAACGATTATATTACATTGAAGACTTTATATCTTAATGTGTTTTAATATCGGACAGTTACTATACAACCGGAACGGACCTGCACTTGGGTTAACTAATACTTATATGGTACCCACACTTACCCGTACTTTCATCTAATTACTTCAAAACTTGTTCAACGAGACTGTTCGCTTGGATTTAAATGTAAAACTCAATAGAAAATAAAATTGACGTAATCTGTTGATAAGTCATGCATTTGTTTTTAAGTATATCTCTTATATGTATATTAAGTTCGTACTAATATGTCAGTTATGGAAAGAATTTTCTTATTTAGTTAACTTAGCGCTGCACTTTGACGTATCTGTATATTATACTATATATTATATAATGAGAATTAAAGGAAAATATTATGGTTAATAACTGTAAATAAATTAGTATTTAAATACCTATCTCCATGGTTACGTATAAATACAAAGAAGTGTAACCGATTCCATGCAGCAGTTAAAGTAATAGACTGCACTAATACTTTAACTATAACTAATTATCTAAAAGTAAGCAAATTATAATGAGTTTCGAGTACATAGTTATCATATGAAGCGTTTCCAACAGTTGGAGGTGAGTGACTCTTGATGATGATGATGATGAACTTTGAGTGTTAGTCAAGTTAAGTGTTGAGTTTTATTCACCAGTTTACGTTTTCTAAAGAAATATTGCATTTATAGCATCGCGCTTTATCGATACAAATTGAAATTCTAATTTGCTATCAGAATATAAACATGAACGGATATCGTGTTATCTGTCCTGCAGTCACGAACAGATGGCCGATAGTGGCTCCTAGCGTCGTGGACGGTGGACGGTCGCCCTGACTTCAGGTGCTCGTGGGCTACTGTAATTAAATTAGCTCTTATCTATTCTGGAGATGATACTAATAAGCCTGGATTTACTAGAGATAGGCGAGAGTGTGCTATATGATATAGCACGGAAGTGGACATAGATTTATCTAATATATATTGTTTATTTTTTTCATTCGTAGCGGGATAGCCAGAGCTATAAAATATATTCTTGTATTTTACGTAAATATAATCTGTGGTGGTATTAAACGATTTTAGAATTTAAAAAAATAGCATTATATAATTTTTGAAGTAGCAAACTTACGTAATACATATATTATTATCATTTAATTAAAATTATAATAATAACCCTCCCTCTAAGACAAGACAAGACAGAGCGCAACGTTATGTTCCGTTACTCAAAACGCAATGTCTGAGACATCCGGCTGTGCGTGCGGAGTGTAGTATGTGAACACTAGGATCACTTTGCCTACCCTCCTCTATGCGGGACACGGCGAGGAGCTAAACAAAGTGTCGAATTATAACAATTAATCATTAATTAAATATAAAAATGTGTTGGAAATCATAACATTGACAAAATACGTTCATAACCGAGCGCTCTCGACACTTGTCGTGTCGATAACGATCGGCAAGTACTCTACTAAACCATTAACTTGTGTTTTTTGCTTTAGCAGCAATAATAAATATAATTTAATATTTACCTATTTATTATATGAAACGTACAAGGATCATTAAAAATAGGCCGTCGTGGCACAGCAGTACAACATAGGGATGTAAACGTGATGGTTGTAGATTTAATTTCCACTCGAGAAAGTGAATATATTTACAGGTTTCTTCGCCCTGGTAGACAAAGCGCGGCGTTGAACACTACATTTCTTCTGTCTATCCTGCTATATGCGGGAGTACACGCCGCACAACAACAACAAGTAAGAGTAAAAAACACATTGACTCATCTTACTTCTGCCACGAAACTGTTAGGTACTTCGTATACCCACTCGGTGCATTCCTCCATAATACTCGTATTGAAGGCGAGACACCCCCCGGCAGTGGGGGGGTGTCGGTAGCACTGCCTCACTCTGTCGTCGTCTGAAAGGTTCAGCCACGGCACGTTATAGCCAGTAGTGGCGGATTCACATTCTGGTATTTTACATCTGTTGGGAGTAAGAAATAAATCGGTATAACCTTAATAACAATTAATTTCATTAATAAGGTTATAAGCTCAGCCAGTCTTAACGCAAGATCTCAAAAATTGAGCGGATAATGGAGACCAGTGACACCAGGGCCCTTTCTCCTATTCTGTTACTTGGAAAAAACCTTAAACCTGTTTGCTTACCAACCTATAGTTAACATCTTCAACAGCAAACACATAATTCACATTATACATGGAGTTAGTGGCGTAGACCAGCGCCAGCATGCCCATCGTTAGGAGCTGGTGTCTCCCGAAGGCGCCCAGCTTGCCCAACACGTCGTCCAGTTCCACCACATCCGGGATCTTTAGTGGTTTACTGTCTTGTG
The DNA here is from genome assembly GCA_037355905.1 of Heliconius aoede. Taxonomy (NCBI): domain Eukaryota; kingdom Metazoa; phylum Arthropoda; class Insecta; order Lepidoptera; family Nymphalidae; genus Heliconius; species Heliconius aoede. The sequence goes on along the minus strand of JBAIZZ010000246.1, from coordinate 114,304 downwards.
ACGTCATTGCTTTTTGTTTTTTTTTAATGTGGTGGAAGATGGTCGCTTTATAAAATGAAAATTTTGATAAGATAGGATAAAAATACGTTTCTGAATATATATATTTTATTATTTAGGTATATAGAAAGAAAAATCTGAATAATTGGCATTCGCAGTAACTAGACATTGATTTGTAATCGTGCACATGCACGCTTTATCCCTGGCGGGGTAGCCAGACAGGGGTAGTTAGGCAGAACGGAGCGCCAAACGCTAGGGTTTCGAAGTCTTTGAAATAGTATATTTTTATTTATCATTAGTTATGTATTAGTTTACATATTTTTGTAAGATCTGTTTAATGTCAAAATGAATGAAGTGCGTGTTATCAAGAACAGATTCAGATTTATTATATATTCCTCAAATAAAACAAATAATAATAAATATTACAATTAATAAGTACTTTTTAGAACTTTAGACGAAATATATCACGATTTTTGCATGTCCAAATGACTGCTTAAAAATTTGTTTGTTTTTTGAAATACCAGGCTGTTTCTAAATTACCAAAAATTTTGAAAATTGTAAAATTTACACAGAGGGATTGTCAGGGATTAAAATTAATAATTTTTTAAAAATTGTATTACGGTATTTCTGACACTAATAAACATAAACGATGTTTTATGTGTCCACATTATTACCTTCTAGGTTTACAAAATAAAACAACATACCGTCTTGCTGCTGAACTAGCTGAATATGTGGATGAACTTGTAACCAGACGTGGTCTATTCAAATCAGTCGTGGTCTACTCTCATTCAAGACCGCTTATAATTTAGGATGTTACCGGAAATATCAAAGACGTCCAACCGCCGCACTATTTATATACATAATAACTTACTTCTTTCACTCGCGGCGCGTTGTTGATTTTAGATTTCAACTGTTTGAGACTACACTTCACATTTCACGTAATCCAATAAGCGTTATATAATTCAATAATTATAAAAATCATCAATATATAGATCTGATATGTCGGTTGGTTTACATATGTACAATGAGTAAATTATTTATTGACTTATAACACTATACATATATATATACTCGTACCAGAGCTCGTCACGCCCGGTGGGGGTGGCGCGTGAGCTGCGCGGAGTGACATCGACACCGGTTACGATAGTTTAGAGCATAATACAAATTGAAGGACGCCTACATAAGCATTTAGGTCGGTCTCCTTAAATTTACAGCATGTATCGTACCTTATGTTGACGCGATGATTGCGGGTTCGATTCCCACTTAAGTGTTATCGTTTAGCTGCTGTAAGTCAAAGCGCGACATTTGCTTCCACCCCAACCACCTCAACATGCATTGCTTTAAAAGGTATCGGAAGATGAAAAGATGAACCGATATTTCACTCTCCTTATTTAGTTCACTCAGAGATTATTTATTATATATTGCTTAAGTCTAAGAAATAGTCCACTCTGTTATTAAACTTTACGTCCATAAATAACATTACTTTTTATAATTATCTTGATTTACAGGTACATATGACATTTTTAATAAGCTTATTATAATATAGGAAATTTACTAGCAGAAATTTTATATGATACTTATTTTAGTATCTTATATTAATACTCAACTACTCAATATCATCTTCACGCTGTATCCCGCACACAGCAGGGTAGGCAGAGGCAACCTAGTGTGAAGACACTCCGCACCCCGCTTTCTGCTGAATTCTGGAGGCATTGTGTGGAGTGGCAGAACTCAACGCCGCGCTTCGCCTCGACACCAGATCGAAGAAAATTGGAAATATAAACGTAAAATAATATTTCACTTCCTCGAGTGAGAATTGAACCCATAACTCAATACTCACCCTTAAATACATAATGCTTTGTAAGAATAAAGTCACTGTAAGTTACACAGAAATGATAAATATACATACATACATATGTCTTATGATAAAACTATTAATTTAAATTATTGAATGAATATAAAGATAATAGTAGCTTGTATTGGCACTTCAAGCCGTTGCGTTGAGTTTCTTTCGGTCTGCCCTGTTCACGCTGTACAGCGGGATCTGAAAAAGAATTATAGAGATCTGTTTTGAATAACCGTCGTCGCTCAGTGGCGCATTACTGTGGCGTTAGAGCAATGTGCATCTGTGCCACTACAGCCTTCATAAAAAATATAAAGAAATACCGTGACCGATCATGTTGTGCTTATCTATTATTTGTTTTGTAGTTTGTAGTATTAAGTGTTCCGTAGGCAAGTATGGTTTCGTATATTACTTGAGAACTCATAGACAATCATATTATAAGTTATTCCATTGTCGTACTTTCATTTAGTTCAGAGAAATTCTGTTTGATGTGCAACTAAACACCGCGCATATCGAAAACGAAAAATGATTCATCTCATCGTATTAAGAATAAAATATTTTCTCCAGGCTAGTTTGAACCCACAACCAACTCGTAGTCTCACAGGCTCACTCTTACCTTATGAGAACCTTACGAGAACCATTCTACGAATAATAAGCGTGTTTAACACTTAACTTGTCATTGCGCGCGTCGCGGAGTCGCGCTATCTGATAAGGTCGTTAAACATGAGAACAAACAGTTACGATATTATAAATATTTAAAAATACGATAAAGGAGGTCATGAATTGGAAATATACGAAATTCCAAAAATTTTTATCTATTTCAAAAAATTATATAAGCAAAATTAAATTTACATCTCCGTATGTAGATAGAGTTGACCACATGTTTTTTACTCAGGTTTACGCTTCATGCTGCAAACTCCTACAACGTCCCACGTCTCGATGGCCTCAAACGCGTGAGGGTAAAATGCTGCATCGGATTACATGTAATCTTTTAATATTCTTATCTCATTACAAATATTATAAAATTACATATTTAAATATTGTAATTAAAGACACAAACTAAATGATACAGTGTGTGGAAGAGCCAGTCACGGCTTTACGCGTACACGAGGCTTACATCTATATCCTGTAACATTACATTTTAATTATAATATATGACGCGCTGAATTTCATACAAAAAACAAAAGCGACCGACGAAAAAAATTGATGACATAAAGCAAAAAATATGTTATCGTATTGCGTTGACTTAGATATTATACATTTTATTTAAATTATATAATTTATTCTATAATACTTCACAGTCAACTCGGGTCCACTTGAAATTAAATTTTTCACATTGGATAGTCCATTTACCGAGGACGGCAGGTACTAGTTAAAGTAAACCAATTAAAATGTATACACAGTTCGTAATTACTTATTTTTAATGTATTTAAGGTTTTATTCCACAACCACTGTACGCTACAACGTAATGCTTAGTAGTCTGAGCGTTTGGACGGTTTCCAAGAAGCGCGGGTTCAAATCCCGCTACGCTAAATTTTTTATACGTTTTCTAAGAAAGTATTTATAACTCTTAGTTATTTCCATATGACCAGAAGGGCGAAGCCACGAGCTAAAGCATATATCAATCACTGTTATATTTAAAGCCACTATATTTATTGGAAGTCAAAATATCTTCGCGTGATTTTCATCTAAACAAATGTGGTACGAACCAAAGTAAACAGACAGAAGTAAAGAGATTGTGTCAAGTGTTGCAACAAACAGCATTGCGATACAATATTTGTTTTGTGAAAACATTCGTTGAAGTAACAAGAATAATTATTATCTTCTGAGGAAGTATTATATATTTTTTTATTTTGCACAAAAAATAAGTAATGAGGTCGAAGATTTTCATTTCCCTGTTCATAATATGACAGTAAATTATAAATAAGGAGCTTCACTCTATGTAGGCTCGGGTACGCAGAGGGTAGGTAGAGTAGGGTCCTACTACCTATGCTATGTTGGGTTAGGTTATATTTAAACGCCACGTTTCATTTATATTAGTAAAAGTAAGACAAAGAATTTAAATAGAAAAAATGATTAATAATTACTCCTCCAAGTGAAGATAGAACCCACGACTAAACTGATTATGGTCAGACGCTGGCTCACTTTGTTAAGTAAAATATTGAATGAAACACTTGAACTGACTACCATCGTTTGTCAGTTGAAGCCACCACACCACCACCATCAACCCGTAGCGGACTTGTCATCGGCACACTACACAGACACACTACACATGGTGCTAACACCGCACTCCACTTTCCGCCCTATTTTCGAGACATTGCGAGTTGAATGGCGCAACTCAACGCCATAATTTGTCTGCCAGAGCAAGGAAATAAGAATATACACTTTCCGAGTGAGAAGAAAACCAGTAACCGTCGCGTTTACATGCTGCTGCGCTAGGATAGTCGCGATTTTCCATATAATATTTCCCATAGGCAAAGAATCGAAAGCTGACTTGCGGTTTGTAGGTAATTTAGTCGAGGACTGAGGTGTGGCGGTGGTTGATATTGGTAAGTCAAGTGGAAAATTAAAGTGAGACGGCGGTGTTAGTCTCAGTATCTACTGAGTTACGATATATAAATCCTGAGTGCGCGAGGTAACTTTGTAGGTACAGTGTTTTGTAAGACATGCTTATTGGAATATGAAAATCATTTAAATAATTTTATCGCCGAATGGTAATCGAATCCACGACCCCCCTCCGACTACAGTTACATACTGTCCCACTGCTCCACGATAGATACATATATCTAAAGTTGCTCTTCATTACTCATGTAGTATATTATATTGAAAAATTAAATAAATGGCATATATTTTTAAATAAAAAAATCTGCATCATCAAAGAATCCAAAACAGAAACCAAAAACCTTACATTGTAGTTTAAAAATCCTGACTAATTTTGATAATTTTTTTACTCAGAACTCGACTTAAGTGGTTTCCGACGCACTTTATCTCCGCATCTCCATAATGAGTGGAGTTCGGAACCAGTATTTACCCTCAAATCCGGAGTCAAGTCGTGACCACGTCTGACAACTAATTATGTGTGTCTGTGCGTCGCTTGTGTGCGTGTGCGTGTGTGTGACTCTAGTGTTTAGAAACTGCGAGTACGATCTGAGCCTGCAGTGTTGCTTTGTATTTACATGTGGTGTCATGTGGCGTAATGTGGTGTCATGTGGCGCCATGTGGTGTCATGCGGTGTCATGTCGTGTCATGTGGTGTTATGCTCAACTTTTTGTTTTTTCTTTTTGACCACCAATATCATAGAAGCCAATGTACCTTGCGTATACATATATGCAATGACGTTAAAGTGTACTTAGAATGTATTAGATAAAAAGATAGTAGATTTAAATTCAAGTTAGATGAGTTTAACTCTGCATTGTTCCCACATGTTGAGGGGCAGGCACGAGCACCAGTGCGTGTTGACTAGCGGTACCCAACTCCGTGCTATTGTCATCTTACTAGAGGAAGCAAAATCAATAAATTCATATTAATATACTTTTACTTAGACCTCATTATTTATTCATTTAATATAATATCTATTATTTCCTGGAGGTTTGAACCCGCATCCACCTCGTTCAATCATACGTTTTTACTATTAGTTCCAAGAATGTGTATATACCAAATAATTTATTAACGAAGTGCTTTTTGTTACAGGTAGATTCGACGAAGTGCAAGCAAATGTAGACCCTACGTAAACAGAATACAGTATGAAATCGCTTTCTTTGAAACATTCATTTAATAATAGTAATACTTATTTTCATAATCAAACGTCAAATACTTCAATCACACTTCAAAACTATAGCGCGGTCAAATTAAAAATGCCTTTGCGTCTTACTGTTGGATAATTTCCGAGGTGTACTCGCCGCGGCCGTGTAATGTCGTCATCAACACGTCTATTGTTGAGCATCAGGTCAGAAGAGGTTACGCTGGACCGCTCGTTTTAGGGTTCTGTAATATATTACAATTATAAGATTTATAAGAGCATTACAATTTAATTGTTTTTTTTCCTAAGAAATAAAGAAATAAATTTCTATTAAATGAATGTTTTCTCTATGTTTTAACTTAACGCTCTAGAAGTACGAGCAGAGGG
>JBAIZZ010000246.1:82663-98338 GCA_037355905.1 Heliconius aoede | reverse complement strand
TATGCGGGTTACAGCGTGAAGCTAAAAAATATAAGCAATTATTGTGAAATATCTCATCCACTCGCTCGCCTTAAAGAGTAAAGAATAAGTCGTGTTTCACGAATGCCGACCAACAAAAACTTAAAAGCGGGAGTAATTACAATAAAATGCTATCTGTATATGAAATCTCGTTGGCCGGCTAGTTTTTGCCGTTTCCCTCATTATAGGTCGTCAGTTCGATTCCGGGAAGTGGAAAACCGGATTCATTGTGTATGTAATACAAATTGTTTGCTTCGGATGTCTATGGAAGTTATTGATGTGAAAAATATTTATATTTTATGTATTTTGAAAGTTTAATAAGTTTCAAAATCATTTTGAACTTTTGATAAGTATTTTTATTAAATATATTCGTAAAAATAATATAAATACGTACGAGTATGTTGCCATTGACGGTTGTGGGCTCGATCCTCGCTCAGAGGTGTCATTGATATTCATTTCCTTGCTCGGGTGGTAAAAAAAAGACGAAGTGCGTCGTTGAGATCCGATAAACACACGTAATATCTCAAATAAATTACCTGAAAGTTGAGAAAAGAGTGTCTTAGCACTAGTTATTATCTGCGTATTCTGCTATATGAGAGAAATATATTATGTTTTTATTAAATTAAAACCAGGAGTTGAAGTTGTGAGCTCTTCGCGACAGACGCGTTCACACCTCTAGTCTACACTCATAGCAACGTTACGGGCGCGTGTCAATATTTAATGCGGATAAGATATTATTATCTCATAATAAGGTTCTAATGAAGATTAATATGTGTGTTTTTTTTTCAAAGAAAATGTATGAAAAATATTTTAAGCTTAATAAGCCATTTTTCTAAATTAGAATTGAACTAAAAGCTTTTTTGGAAGCTATTTTTCCCAACCATTCAAAAACCTGATTTTTCATTTTAACGTTTACGTAAGTAAAATTGCAAGTGACGTATAGTATTTTACAAATGTATGTGTAGTTTGTAAAATTTCAAGTTATAATTACTAATTGGGCACTCAGTTAAGTTATTATACAATTATCTTAAACATTTTCAAGTTATTAAACTTACTTTTAAAAATTTAAGCGTGGTTCTGTTTAACTAAATAAATATAGCAAATTTAACATATTTTAGCTTAAAAAGCAACTTAGTTTTAAAAGTCAAAGCTTACCAAATTCTGTAGACATTGTCGGTATCGTTTTAAATTCCAGAGAGAGGAATTCTTGTTATTTTGATAAGCTTATAAGATCGTGGTATTTTCTTATTGGGACCAAAAATAAATAGTTTTTAGGATAATAGGATAATAGGAGGGAACTTAAGCTAACACACGCTGTGCTGTGCTCCATGCGCCGCCGGAACTCCGCGCCTCGAAATTAACGCCATTAAAGTAATGTTACGTTCCATATCATCTATCTATAAGACGATTTAATGTTGTGAAGAAAACATAAAATAATCGAGCAAAAACTACTCATTGCAATATTCAAGGAAATTTGTATCAGAGCAGTGAGAGCACATGCGAGTACGAGTAGCAAGCCGCGGCCGGGAAGTTCCCAGGCCTTTGTAATTGCACTTGCACCTATTACGTGTATAGGTGCATAAGTTACATATTTACCTTTTTCATTAATAACAGATTGCTATATTCAGTATTTAGAAAACATTGCAGGATTTGAACCCGCGCTTCTTGGACTTCATACGCTCTCATCGAACTGCGTCGAAGTTGTTATATGTTTGTGACATGTTGTTCTTGTTGCTACGAGTAGCGTCTCTGTAGCGAGATTTTTACAAACCTCCGCTTCCCAAAGATAATTACTTGGAATGCAGCTCGTATGGGAATATTACACAATACTTCATACATGTACCACACACTGGTGCATAAATTACATCGTATCTACCTGAACGTATTTTTCTGGAATAAATAGTTAAATAAACTTAAAAAATGTCTCGAGAATTCAGAAAGTGGTGAACGGAGTGTTTTTATGGGAACAGAGTGTCTTAGCACTAAGTTCCTAGGTTCCGTGTACCTACCATGCTATGAGCGAGATACAGCGTGAGCTAAAACAAATAATATACGGGCAAAAGCGGTAAATTACAAAAAAACGTTAATTGGAAATCGAATCCACGACCACACATACTATCTGCACTACAACGGCGTTAATCATCCATATAATGTATTTCCTTAATGAGATTTCAATCATTAATAATGCTTTACCACAGCACAGAGCATTACAGCGTTTAATTCTGGATTTCATTAAGATAGTGCCACGCCCACCACGCCCGCCACGCTTGCCGCGCTCGCCACGCTCGCCACGCCCGCCACGCCGGTACACACGTCTCGAGGTTTTGAGATAAATTTGTTAAACCATTTACCTTACTTTTATAACCAGTTCAAGTAACTTAGAGGTTACATTTTAAGAAATAGTTCTATGGAACTTTGTGATTTACCTTAAAATGTTTTATAGTTTATTGTAGAGTTTCATATTAGTTTAGATATTAAGAGTAATATTGAATAAAAATTAAATTCAGTGTCGCCACTCCTCATACAGTGTCTTCACAATTCGGCGAAAAGTGGACGAGGTATCTCGAAAATAAGTTCCTAAGTTTATTCTGTCTACGAGTACCCGCTACCCTTCTATATGCGGGATCCATTGTGAAGCTAAAACCATAAAAAAATCAATCACACGCATATTATAACTCGTATACAAGTAACACGGCATTAAAAGTCGAACTATAAACAGTTCATAAGTCGTAAAGCGAGGTATAACCGAGTTCATAAGACGGCCAGTAAAGCTTACTTTACGACTCGCCCACGTGGCGACACGTGGCGACACGTGGCGAACCGTGGGGCGTACGCGTAAATGAGCACCCCCAAAAGATGGATAGTGTAGAAAAGAGTGTCCCGTATGATGATAATGTTAAATATTTTGTTAAAGGTATTTATTTTGTGTATTTTTATTCCGTACTTAAGAAAAAAAGAATAGAGTCCTTACTAGAATATTTATTTCACCGTACTTGTAATCACGTATACACATATTTCCCACGGACCCAAAATCATGAAATTGGGCAAGTGAGGCCAGACCCATAGTACTATGTAAGTGTCCTCAAAAACTAATATGCACCTACGATAAACTCTTGAGACCATTCGTGGCGTAGGGTCACAAAGTGTGACTGTAAACGTGACTTTTTGTAGGTTTGTGGACAAGAAATGTTCATTTAAATTTTTATTTCCATTTGTTTAGCTCTAGTGTGAAGGCAAAGCGCGGCGTTGAGATCCGTCACTCAACTCACAACGACTTTAGAATTCAGCTGAAAGTGGGGAAAGTCTGTCTTAACACTTCCCTCTGCCTAACCTGCTGTAAGCGGGATACAGCGTTAAGTTGGTTTAATATAATTTTTGACTAAACTTTTCTAATTCTGTGACGTGCTGGGTAGTGGAACTCAATGTCTCCTTACCAGAGCCAGGAAATGAAAACAATTCCTTTTTAAAAGTGGAATGGAACCCATAAGTGTCGCGCTTGTAATCAGGCGCTGAGCCACTGCGATACGATGGCTTCAAGGACTTCTCTTTAAAAACCATGGCGTAATGGGACAATGACTGTAATAGTGATGATTCTGATTGATCCACTCAACAAGTAATATTTCGAAAATAAGGCGGAGCGTGGGGAACGGAGTGTCTTAACACCGCGGTCCCTCTGCCTGCCGTGTGTCGTGTTACGCGGGACAAAGCGTGAAGTTCCTAAATATGTAAATACATTTTCAAATTAATATTATATTAGAATTTAACAGGTTAAAATGCACGTCTCAACTCGGAGTACGCAAATTTTGTGAACTACGTGAGGCGAGTGTCAAATAACATGACATCTCCCTTTTTCCTATAGTACGGCCGATGAGTTGTGGCGGCCCTGAACTTAGCATTTATAAACTTTTACGAATTGTTCCCTTGTAAAGAAGATTATAAAAGTAAGAAACATCTGAAGTTCAATTGAAAGCTCTACTCTTAACTTTGGTGCGGCCACGACTCGTTGACCGTACTTCACTAGAAACTGAAATATCTGACGTGCTCAAGCGTACGAGACAGTTGTTGGGAATTTTAACTTTATTAAAATGTGAATATTGTCTATCGTGCTTAGAAATATGTTTTGAGGAGAAGCTATTTTTTAATTCTAAATTGAATGTCGTAGAGATTAACAGATAGCTGTAGTGAACATAGTAAAATACTTTTTGACAATCCGTTCTCTTATTACAGTTATCACTATACCTTTCTTATATTAAAATGGAAGATATCTGTAGATATTAAATGAAAATAAAAAAGGCCTATGAAAATATTTAATTATTATATTACGAGTATCGCGATAGTATCTTCCTTCGAGTGGGGCAGGGTTAGCGCGGGTTCGATAATCTTTCGTATATACATATGACGAAACACGTCGTATTTACGTGATGGAATTACGTCATGTTTTTATATGAGTTTGTAACATTTGAGATTTAGTACGAGATTGTACATATTTACAGTCTTTTTATTTGATTTCGTTCCATTTTTATTTTGTAATTTTCATTATTGATACTTGGTTTTCTTATCTCGACATAAATTTTCAATTCATAATTTACAATAAATAACATTGAAGCAAAAAAATATTTCTGAAACGAATTCAAAGTTCTAATAACAGTTCAAAAATACCATAATACAGGTAAAAAAACCAAAAAAAGAGTGTTAGTACTCTTTTTTTGGTTTTTAGTTATAATTGTAACTCAGTATCACTCAGTTTGTTCACTGAGTGTCCACTAGCACAGCGCAAGCATTCACACATACCTGCACGTCCCCAACCGGAGGTACCATCATCTCCATCACGTCGACATTGTATACTCCCTGACCGAACTGACTACATTATATTTATCTAAAATAGTTGATTCATCTAAATTGTCTAAATATTTTAGTAATTTTATATGTGGAGGCCGTCGTCGCGCAGCAGCAAACCATGTGCAAGTACTGTGACTTGCAGATGCTTTATGTAAGTCACAGTATATAAAAATGATATAGAAAAGATTTCTTTCTCCATCTTCTCTCCCCAAGAGATTGAATTCACATACATCATAAGTGCAGTTAAGCACACTAGATGAATAGTATATTTAGTTATTAATTAATTTGAATCCTACGAAAGCAAATATCTAATACACCAGAAAATATTCAAAAGATATTAAAACGGGAAAGTTAGATAGAAAACCTGAATTTAGTTCCGAAAAATCTATAAAAATGAAGGTAGAAGCCACTTCTAATTACACGCTCGTAAACGACCGCAAATAACTTTAATGTGAACTTAAACTTAAATAAGCGATATCGCTTCTGAATATAACTTGCCTCAATAAATATCAGAGAAATGATAAGAGACCTCACAAACTTCATAAAATTAAAAGCCTAATGGAACTAATTATCTATTTTACGACGTGAGCTTATATGATAGCATTGCTTTTATGTGATTTTAAAATTTGTTAGCCACCTCCGTTGATTTGTTGAGCTTTTGTAAATATAAAGTTTAACTTAAACTTTATATTTATATATATAGATATTTTAAAGCCTCGACCGTGATTATCGAAATATTATACTTTGGAGTTACCTAGTTTTTAGGGATACTGTATCGCATACGGAAGGCGGAGGCGGCTTTATTGTCCGTATGTCTGGATGTCAGTCTGTCAAGATTATTTTTCTTAAGAGGACGGAGGTAACAAGCTAAAGATAATACCAATATCAAAATTGGTACAAGTCTAACTCGTGCTTAGTCATTTTTCTATTTTTCGTGACAATATGTTTTCTAAGTGAATATATATGCAGCTATGTATCAATAGTTTTTATTATCAGTAAAGCATATAATTACATGTGTGTTGTTTTCACCTTACTTATTCGTAACTCAACTCAAAACCGCTGACTTATCGAGGGAACCTAATGTCAAGCGACATTTCCTAATGTGATTTCAGCTTTTGCCGTGTCTTTTTGCTACAGCCAAAAAGTGAGCAGAATTTACTGTTCCAAATGAGAATAGAACCCACAGCCGTCCCGTTTACGTCGGTATACTTAATGAACGAGCCAGATGAAGCGTCAAGTAAGATAGATGCGATAAGACCATCAATAGATTACAATCTTACGGCAATCTCCTCTAATAGAGGCCGATTATGGAGAGGTCCCGATACGGTACGGAGGCAGAGGCGAGGCGGAGGTGTCACAGCACTTACTCTACAGTAGTTAATTGCTTCGAACCTGTGTTAATAGAAAGTTTCTTCACGTATTCATTTTTGATGTTTTAAATGAAATACTTTATGGAGACTTGAGTGTCAAAGATAACGTTTTATCGTATCATCTCGAGACGAATATATTAAATAAGACTTTAAAGCTTCTCACGATGTAACTTATTTATATAATGTGTGTTATGTTTATATTGAAAGAAATTAAGTGATCTCTAATAGTCAGTTTCCGGAGAAGATTTGGTATATTCAATTTATATACGCTTCTATTAGTTAACGTGTTTTGTTACTTATAATTATGTATAAAATCTAAAAAACGAAATTAGATGTAATTTTATGATGATGATGTGATGATGGAGCCAGGATATGAATAGCAAAACACTTCAGAGGTTCCTAGTAATCTACTCGACATTAGTCTCCTGTAATTTATAGTACTTCTCACTTCACACTAGGTTTCCTCTGCAGACTCTGCTACATGCGCGATGCGGCGTGAAGCTGATACATTTAAATAAACTATTTAAGTAAGTGGAATTAGATACGTATTTAAATCAACAAATTTCCAAGTCCACTTTAAAATATAGTTAAAACTAGTTTGTAAATTAACAAAAGCATTAAGTTAAAGGTTTATTTTAACCAAACAGTTATAAAGTTCAGGCATCACGAGCCGCGAGCGAGCACAGCTGGAATATTATCTAAAGTTCGTTCAGTTATTTACGATCGATTTGTATTTAGATGTTTCAATGGTTTCTCTTAATGTTTACATGTATTCCTAATATTTTATAATTTTTATTTTTATTTTTATATGTATTTTGGAATGTGATGTGATGGGCGAGGGATTGAATTCCACGCGTTATATGATAATTATAAAGGATTCTACACTTAGGAAAGGAAAACACTTTTTTAGAAACGTATTAAAATTCAAATTTTAAATCTCAGTACATTTAAATGTAGCGAGATTTGAACCAGCGCCTCTTGGAAATCATCCATGAGGTACGGCGAGTGAGACGTTGGCCGGTAGAGGCGCATGTTAAAATCCCGCTGTCTAAAAATTTTTATAAATTACTAAATAAGTATAATTATGTAGTAATTAGTTTAAGAGTTACAATTACTGAGGCCGTCGTGTCGCGTTCCATTGGGATGGCATTCGCAGCGTTGAGTTCCGCCACTCGCTGCAATGTCTCCATAATGAGCAGAAAATGAGAAAGATTAATGTACAACATATCATCTTTTATATCGAAAGTATTCAAATAAAAAAAAAACCGATGAAATAAAACCCAACAAAAGCCGTAAATAAAAACGCTTATGAGTCGTAAAAACACAAAAGTATTAATTAATTTTAAGTTTTGGTAGATTTGTTCGTTAATGATCTCTACTAACTTGTTTGGTTGACTGCACAAACCTCAGGAACTACTAGGTTTATTTATAGAGGAAGGTTGTATACTATATTATATTATTTCGTAAATTCTTACCTACCTAACCTACTTACAGCCAAATTTTCATACATTGCGCGTTGAGTCGCGGAACTCAATGCCAATGCCGACGGACGCCTTATCGTCCTACCCCAGTGAGAAAGCGTAAAATATTCTCTTCAATAATGGAAATCGAACGCACAACCGAGCTTACAGTGCGCACGCGCCACGACGATACGGTCACTGGTATAGTAAACTATTATAATATTATTAATAAGGCACTCTGTAACATTTCCTTTGATAACACATTTTATAAAGGTTGTTTTCATAATAGAGAAATGCTTGTACTAAAGCGATAAGAGAAGAATAACTTAACAGAGAGAACAGAGTGACTCCTGTTTACTGATAGCACAAATGTTCTCATTAGATGTGACTGTATCATGAATAAATTACGAATGAGATAACGCGCAGTCTTAAGTTCTGCCTCTCAACAAATAATGTCTCATTAATTGGACAATTGGCATGTGTGGAAAGGATTATCTTTATAATAAATGAAAAAATAGAGATTAATTTGACATGAAATAAATATAAAACACAGTATAGTGCTGATGTAATATCGCTTAATGTTAATTGACCACTCTGAGAGCGATCTAAAGTAACGAACTAACACCGGTAAAATACTTTAAGTGGGAACTAAGTAGAGAACGTAAATTAACATACGATTATAATAATATAATACGAAACTAAGATGGGCTATTAATTGATTCTTAACATTAACGCGCGGGCGATTAAGCTTAACGTTTGTTAATTATTCTACTAAAAATTAATATAAATTGTTATGGCAGCTGCATATAATTATATTAGAGGCCGTCGTGGGGCATTCGATTCGATTCCTACTGGAGAGTTTGAATTAGAGTTGAGTGTAAGAACTCAACGAGGTTTTAGTTTCAGGATTGTAGGTCAACGGGAAGCACAAATTATGAAAGTTGATAAACTTAAGTACTTATGCACGCAGCATAAGTACTGTCTTGACTGACGAACCTTTTTTACATTTTGACATACGGAACTCACAAACCAACTACTTCCCGTTTCCATATGAAACATTTATTGAAAATGACAAGAGAGCACAGTCTCGGCGCTGCCCGCTGCCCGCTGCCCGCTGCCCGCAGCTCGCTACTAATCGAGCTGACGTCGTAAAACACAAGTCAACGTTTAAACAATTAAATACTAACGATGAGTGAGGCGTGGGAAGCATATACACGGCTAAATTAATACAGCTAATTTATTGCCTTTGTATGTGCTCTCTGATTGCTATATATATATATATATATATATATATATTAATATAGCAACCAGAGAGCAAATACACTTTATTGCCACATTATTCACGTGTACACTAAGACCCATAAACGATTCAACTACTTTTCGGAAGCTATAACTATGTATTAGATTGAATCTGCAACTATCATATGTGAAGTAAGATAAAAAGAATAACAATTTGCTTAGATCTTGAAAGCCCCTGAAAAATAACATTAAGAAGGACTTGAAGAACTACAATTTTTCATGAATCTGATGGCTTCCTTTGTAAGTAAAAAATAAATTATGACAAATATATAAATTTCACAACAAAAACTTCTCAGATACCATATATTATCTAGCTCCAGTCTGTCTGGAGTCCAGACTTCTTTCAGAAAAATGATTAAGTTCGTCCGACGACGTGCTTTGGATACCTTGCCTTAGAACATCGATATATTTTCTGAGAAACCGCAGAGTAAATGAAAAATGTTAAAAGCTTAAACTAATATAAATCCTGATAAAAATTAAATATATAATAGAGGCTATCAACTTTTATTGTAAGACGGAGATGGATATGAGTAACGACGGAGATTCGCGCCGTCACATCTTATTACTGAAATATTGTAGCATTCTGACGCTTAAAATATTAAATATTTTATTTCTTGAGAAGATATTTCAAATAGGTTCAAATTTTAATACGGTGGCGCAGAGTGAGGGTATGTGACTGTATGCGTGATGGTTGTGGGTTCAATCTCCACTCGAGGAAACGAAATATTTACTTAAATTTATTTTTCCGTTCTTTGAGGCAGTTCGACGAGGCAAAAGTGCAGCGTTGAGTTCTGTTCTGTGCAGCGTCCAGAATTCGGTGAAAAGTGGTGAACGCAGTGTCTAACACTATGTTCCCTCTGTCTACCCTGCTGTGTTTGCGATACAGCGTGAAGCTGATTTGATTTATTTATTTTATGTTTATTTTTCTTGTTTATTTGCTCTAGAAAGACACAATGTTACAAACTAAGGCTAAATATGTGTTACTTGTGACATAGTACAGTTCTTGTACTCATCAACACCGCAAGGCAAACTTCGATAATTTAAGCACCTTATTTTTAATTTTTTTTTATTTGAAAGGGTCAAATAAAAAAAAAAAATTTAAATATTAAATCGAATTCATAATCATCGCGATACATTAAAGCACTGCTCTATTGCGTTTCACTTAGTTACCCAATAAACAACTAAAAAAAACAATAATTTGACAAACACGGACTTTAACTCAGGAATGTGTCGGACAGCATCACGTACGGGCTCATCTCGGCATTCGGGTCTCGTCTCGCGTTGCCATGACGACCAGTTACCCGGAACTGGAGCTTATATAAAGGTTATACGTGTATGTATGTATACTAGCTACGAATAAGGCTTTGTCTACTTGAGAAAATAAATTGATACATTTTTATGCGAAAGTAAATTGATACGACCTGAAACCAACGACCGAAACGAACTGTAGGAATATTTATTTAATATGTTTATTAAATTATTCACTATCAGTTTAGGGGTGAATCAAAATAATATAAAAAAACCACGAAATGTGTGTTCAATAAATTATTATTAAAACTAAATTGATTTTTTTATAAAAATAGGTAGTGATTTGTTCATTTTTCCATACAAACTTCCAACCTCTATTTCATACCTTTAGGATGAAAATTTTTCAAAATCCCTTCTTAGTGGGTGTCCACATTATGAAAGTAAACATCTGTCTAAATTTGACCTTTCTACGCGCATCGGTTACGGCTGTGTCACTTACCCGTCACTCTGCATGAGTTTCTGACATTTTTTTGAGTGCTGAACTTAAGGTTTCAAATGACAATAATTCACTGCTCTCAATGGAAATCAAACTTGTATCCATCGCGCTTATAGCCAAAAGCTATGCTATTACGTCACGATCACCTCTAATAATAAATTTTAACACAATATTGAAGTATTTCCAATATAACAGGTTTTCCATCACGAAATAAAACACTACATATTAAATATCGTTTACGAGTCTACAGAAGTTCAAAATTGTTTTATAAAAAACAGAGCGGCGGCCACAACGTATCTTGTTTCTATAAAAACGAATACAAAACGTTAATAACCATTTTTTTTGAATGTTAATAACATATCAACCTTATGTGTTATTACATATTTCATTCAGGCTGTCGTAGCGCTGCGCCTCGTTTATGTTTACGCGACGTTTGCAGGTTCAATTTCTACTCGGGGGAATAAATTATTTTCCGGTGACATAACAAAATTAATTCCACCACTCAAGATGCAATTTCTTGAAGATTCTGCGGAAAATGAAGAACGCAACTAACGGAATTTAGTATTCAATTCGTTGTGCCCGTCCTGCAGGCTGCAGGCTGCTGGCTGCCGGCGGCGACATGCGGGTTACAGTGTCAAACTAATAAAATGCAATAAATAACCTTAAGACTTTTCTAAACAAGTAATTTTAATATTTAATCAATAACTTAGATGTAGCGATTACTCTAGAGGTGAGGCTATCGTAAAACCATATAATATGCTTTAAAATTAGCAAAAAAATATTAATTCAGCGATTTAAAAACAATAAATATTGTATATTTGTATTTTATCACAGAAATATATCCACTAAAGTAGTCGAGTTCTTTTGCTATTAATATTAATGAATATCTGGATATCATAAATTTTGATCGACATAACTTTTAAATGTTGATAAGATATTGTAACATAAAAAGTTATTTATTAAGTCGCTTTTGGTCTTTATCTTTATATTACATACATGTTATGAGACAAAGTTGTTTTGCCCTCAGGTTGTACAGTTTGCAGTATTTCACTGCAGATGTCATTAATAGGTAGTCTAGTTCTAGTTCGTGAAGTATAAGCTGCACATTTACATATATCTAATATTACATCGAGTTTTATACGCTGGAAATTTCAATCGTCAAAAACAGCGTTTCGTCCATAATTTCGAGTGGAAATCGAACCCACAGTCTGTCGCGTTTACAGCCACACACATACGCTCTTGCACCACGACTAGCCATAAATAATAATTAATGAAAATAAATATATATATGTACAAGACATTAAAATTCGTATTTTTACATATAATTATATGCATATACTATACTAGCTCTAGTAATAATAATATTTAATAAGGCAGTGTTACTTGAGACGGCGTGTACTGTGAGGAAGTCCTGTCTCTGGAGCCCTAGCCATCATTGGCTTGAATCCTTGTCCCGACCTCGGAAGAGGGTTTTTTTAATATTTTTAAATGTATTTTTATTATAATTTATATTTAAATGTATAATCCATTCTCTTTCTTATTCTATTTCTTCTCCTATTTCAAAAGCACCCGCTGTAACATTGTCTAACGTGGTAATCTTAATATTGTAGATAGTTTGGTAAACTAAACATGTGTGGAAGATTACATCGCGGCGGATAAGATCGCGATTTTATTAAATTAATAAGCGATCCATAACTTTCGATAATCGTGAACGTTATGTAAGTTTATAGCGACAAGCCTTATCGTGTAAACTTATGTTACAAATGCATTTATCGTAACGTACTTAGGTATAATATTTAAAAAAATAATTGTATTTTTTTTAATAAAGTTACGCGAGTTACTTAAGTGTCTTTTGGTCTTGGTCAGACAGGCCTTTGCTTCGGCGTAAGAACAGAAATTAAGGCTGAAGTTACAAACACCATTGACAGGCTATATGTACAATTGTAAAAGAGTCGGCAGCCAAAAGATGCAAGCCGACGAGGACAACAGGAAAAATACGGGCGAAAAACATTGTGTCCGTAATAACATTGAAATTATTTCTTACCTCCGAGTGGAGATCGAACCTACGTCCATTGTTTTATTAAACTTTCACGCGACAATAGCCCGGAAAACGAAGTTATAATAGTAGACAAATACTCCACTATTAAAAGCAAAACAATGAATTCAAAATGTAATATAATACGACAAGCATTTAAGAAAGTTCATCTATGACCCTCCATAAGTTTAAAGCGCGGCGTACATGTTAAAGGCGGTTCAGAATACAGATGCTATCGTAGGATTTAACGCAGAGAGTCGCCCAGAGGCGGTTTCTGATTATATCTGATGCAATTTGGTACATTACCCTATTTGGAGTAAGCCACAGGAGCTGATAGCCAAGAATTTGGGGAGACGTTTGTAATTCGCCAACTAAGGGAACTTTATACTGCGTTTTACTGTAACGGTGTCTTGTCATTCGCTTTAGTACGAGGAATAGAACATTACATGCGATGTTTGTGCAAATATATCTAAATAAATATAAGGAAGTCAGGAACAAAATGTATTGACACTTTCTATTTGACTGCAATACTACACTGCTATGCGGGAAAAAGAGGGAAGCTGTTTTATTTTCTTAGAAATTAATACGTGATATTAATTGTTGGTGTATTTTCTATGTGCCGGCGCGTGACGTGTGCCGCCAGCGAATACGTTTGAAGTTGAATAGTTGTGTCTCAATAATGACGTTTACATTTAAAAGTTTGTGTTTAATTTTTGAATAAAATTTTATTACAAATAAAATATTAATAAAAAAATCCTTTTTGAAAACAAGCCTTCTACGTTCTTTTTTTTATGATGTATTCAATCAAAAATCAAAAATTCAAATATTACTTTTCCAATCAAACCCATTATAATGCAAAAATATATAAAACACTGTTGTCTGTTGTAAATGTTATTTCATGGTCATACACTATCACGTTAAATCAAATAAAAGATTGTAAAAAGTGCAACTGCAATCGTGGGTTCAATTCTCGGTCGGGGGCGTTCATCCACAACCGACGCGTCCGCGCCGACAGCCAGGCTCTGTGCCACGGCACTACTAGGGCCTCAAAATGTATTATATTAAATTGTATTATAATAAAAATGTGTGAATGTGCATAAAGAGCATAATCGGTAATGAACCAGTAGTGGATTCAAGCTGTCAGGTAAGTTAATTTATTAGATGAGAAATTGCAAGATCTTTCCGCCCTTCTGTTGTCTGTTTTAAATATTTTATGTGCTTGTATAGTGGCCTCATTGTCTACTCTGCGGTATAGAGCGTCAAGCCATAATTAGATCCAAGTCCCTATAAATTCTATATATTCAATTCTCAGTAATGTATCGATTTAATTTAATTATAGGTAAAGGCTATCCCATGTCCATATTTATATAATGTACGGTGAACTTATCAGGTTTAGAGCGAAAGCTATCATGAGCCGGTGAAGGAGTCTCGAGAAATTACTACTTAATACAGCTTTGAAAGTATTTACATCGAATGTGTTATTAGTGTTATACTTATTATCAAGAGTGAGTGAGACATGAAATCCGATTTTCTAGCTAAGAATTTATAATTTATATAGCTTGCGCTTTTAAAAGCCAAATGCGTTTTATAGGGTTCCATTATTCAAAAAGAGACGCGGAGCTATTATAGGATTACTTTGTTATCCGTCTGCCAGGACTATTTATGTCAAAATTGCGTGAAGGTATGAAGCTCAAATTAATATTAAATATTCAAGTCCCTCAGCATTAAGCTTCTAGGTTAAAGTAACCAAAAGAATCGAGCATTTACGCACGTCTTTCACTTTAAACACAGTTCTCTTCCCGTAGACCTACAGTTCAGAAATTGAACACAAGGTGAGAACGTATGAAAGAAAAATTAAAATTTATGTATATTATGTAATAATTACAAACTTGTAGATCAGTGTAAGTTGCATGAGTGTACATTTAGCGTCATGTTAGGTTCCACTATTAAGGGTGCAATATCTTTGAGCAGATAATGTATATATTTACGTTGTATTCCGAATATAGCAGGATAGAAAGAGTTAGGTGAAGTCTTGAATGCAGGAGCTCTACACCGTACTTTTACTTAGTTATTCACTTTATTTAGCTACTATCACGACGTGATGAAAATAATTCATTTATTAAAGTGGAAATCAAACTCAGAACTATCGTTGTGCTTAAAATCACAGACACACACGGACGTGTAATATGAAATATAATTTATAGCGGTCGTCTAATAACAACGTTTCCTATACATTGGTAGCGACAACCCCCGCATGATCGCTCAAAACAAAGAGGAGCAGCATGTTACGTTACGTGACCGAACTGACTGATCTAACGTACTCATCTCCTCTCTTATTTACTACAGTCGCTGCCGTTTAACGTTCATATTGGAGAAATTTAAAAACTTATTTGTTTTGTGAATATTCTTGCTGTTATATAATTATTTTTTATAATTTTCTATATATTATAAAATCGTATTTAGGTAATATAATTTGATAATTATAAGTTAAGCAACTGCTTGGAAAATTTTACCAAAGCGTAGTGTCTATCACAGAAATAGACAGATAAGTGACAAAACACGGGCTTATAAACTTGAACTAGACTTAGAATACTGTTTCAATCATATGACAATAAATGAAGCTACGACTCAGAAGAAATCCATAGTAAATTGGCAACTGTTGTTGAAAGGGATTTTATTTTATGACATAAGAATTTAAATTCAACTCGCACAGTCTCTGAGGAGCGGAGCGTAAGTCGTAACAAGTTTGTGGCAGGGAATGGTTAAATAACTGTATTATTATTTCATTGTTTCCAGGAAAGTTTTATAAAACATATTCTTTATTATAAAAATAATTTACGATAGTAGGTATAATACATGCAAGTCAAAGCGTGGCGTTGAGTTCTGCCACTCTTTTTTTTTTTTTTTTTT
>JBAIZZ010000246.1:0-82563 GCA_037355905.1 Heliconius aoede | reverse complement strand
GGGGCCCGGCATTACCTAATGCGAAACGCAGTAGCAAGGGCCACTACTTCACGCCGGTTTAAGATGCCGGGGGTGGTATTAAATCCGGTCGAGTCTGCCCATGCGTGTTGCCATTACTGGCGACGTGACTCTACCACACGTACTTTAGTCGCCTCTTACGACACCGACAGTACCAGGGTGATCCTATTCTAAGCCGGGACCACACAGCTGACTTCACCAGAGCGAAGAAATGAAAACATAAATAAATATTTTCTTTCCTCGAGTGGGAATCGAACCCGCAACCAGTCGATTGTGCAGCACAATTTGTACCACTGCGCCACGACCAGCCTCTCAACACGCATATTCTCAAAAATAGGTTAGCGCACGAGTAATGGAGAGAAATGCGTGTTTTTTGTTTTTTCAGACTGTTATATTTTAGGATGTAACTACAAATGTACAGTTTTTAGAGTTTTTCCTAAACAAGTATTTGTAGATACTAGTTGGCGAATTTCATAATTCTAGGTAGACCAGAAGTGCCCTATGAATTTTGATTCCTTCATAATGTTGAAATACGTATTTTTGTGACGATAATGGTCATATCTTTTTTTTAAGTACATATAGAAATAGATTTTTTATCAGGAAATCATGGGACCGTAATTTTGAGTATATGGTTTAATTTTCAACCCGATATCTCCAAACGTTCCTGACATAAAGGGTTTTGACAGACAAATAGACAGACAGACGGATAGCCAGACAGACAGACAGACAGACAGACAGACAGACAGAATATAATATAGAAGAAAATTATTAAAAAAAAACGTTCAACAAAGTCCACCAACTAAACGTATACTTAAAAACTATACGTTTAGTACCTTACAGACCGACAGAGGGCTCGCTTCGCAGTGACGTGTCGCAGTGGTACCGTTAAGTATCGCAGGTGCTGTTTTTTGCACTAACGAGACGTCCAGCGGTCGTTAATAAGATTAAATGAACATATAAGCGTACTCCTAATAACATGTTACGCGGCGTTATTGAAAAAGTCTTCCCAAATAATAGATCTGCTACGACTTAATGGCAGCTAATGGAAGTCTTTTGTAAACGGCACTTGCATTGAGTTTATGATGATGGAAGGTTTGAAGAAAAGGGACTTTGATAGGTTTTTAATATGAAGATGCAATTGCAGTGCAGTTGGGAATTATTGGACGATTGTATACGATGAGTGTTGCTTCCATATGTACTTGTTCATACTTACATATATATGCTTATGAACATTTTTTCTTGCTTTCTTTTTTATGCTTCATATTGTAATATACGTATTGTAGGGTAGGCAGAGGGAAACTAGGAACCCAATGTTAAAATATTCTGTCCACATTAAGATACTTCCGTTCCCCACTTGTCGCTTAGGTGTGAGATTCTTTATTAAATATTATTAGCACTAAAATTTACCCGCTTTAAGCACAAACACATAAGAACATTAGATTCACATTATATTACATTACATCTGACACAAGTCTTTTCCTATCTTACACTAGAGACGAGGCTCTCTAAGTGAGGCTTAACATGGATATGGTAATTATCAATGACAACAAATGTTTGCTGCATTTTATATTCATTTAATTTAAGTGATACATGACAACGACCTAAGATATAAATGGCCTCGCGTACAGCTCCGCACTTGATTTATTAAATAACATCACCGCTGTACACCATCATTAGATGCCGGATAGGAAATTAAAAGAAGCTTTGATAACACGATACTTTTTTAAATATTATAGCGAGATAAGCATATTCACTTATCTGTGGGAACGATGGACAACCTGCCTCGCTTATATACATCGTGCGATGGCGACGTGGGCTAGACCGGTCCTTTAGTAACGCTAATTGACGTTCAACAGGTACACTTACACAATCACAGACGGACTGATCCACCTCTTATGCAGAGCTTATAGTCTGCTCTACATCTATCAGCTTAGAGATAACTTCACATCTAACAAAACTTGCAAAGTTCAATGAAGCATTCGACTTCGTGAGCAACAAAGAAAGCTATGCGAAGTTAAAATCAAAGAGTACGGGACATTGATCTGTTGTATTGTAGAAATAAAACCTATTTTATTGAGTGACCGCTTTGTCCTTGTCACGTTTTATATTACATGGCACACTGGATCTCGTAGTGATGACGCAAGGGTGTACCCTAGTGCCGCTAGTCTTCCTACTTTATGTCTTAATTAGCGGTAACAAGGCTGTGATTTAGTTTCCATGGCGAGGAGCTTATAGCACGTTTGCTGGCGGGCGCCAGCTCCGCGCCGGAATGCCTGCTGCGGAACCTGTCCGTTGACTCAGAAATGCACTCGATGTTGACTTTGTAAAATACTCGTCTGATTGCTCTCACTGGAGGATATCTTTTTTTTTTGTTGAAAAACGCAATAAATGTATTTTTGATTTATCTGTCACTATATAGGCTTCTGGGCTTAATTTATTGCAGTTTGTACATTCCTCCGGTCTAGATTTACTAGATAAACAATAATTTATTGGTTTCTCAGTACTATTTTTGTAATATTATGTAATACTCGAAGTATTTGAATTCGCATAAGCTTAACATCGGGATTCTTTACTTACACCTTATACAACTACATAAACCTTAAAAATGTTCCCAAACAGAATTGTAAGTACTCAAGAATTTACAAAATAACAAGCAAAACAATAACAGTACAAATTGTACACCTAATAAAATTCAACCTGTATCCATAAAATTAATTTACGGAAACATCGAGCCTTCCGGAGCGCGGCCCTGCCGGGAACTGAACACGCGTCCCCAGCGGCCACTTCATTTCATTACTAATTCGATGGACGTTCCCAATGAATTAAAATGGTTGCAACTGCCCCTATTCTTGCACCCCAAACTAAAATCGCCCTTTTTTTGTACAATCTGTACTTCACCTAAATCTATTTTTGCCTATTCGGGGAAGTGGGATATACGTCTGGTTTCTCGTGTATAGGTCTAAATGCTCCGCGTAGTGGTTTCTTTTAATCCATAATGGTCGGAAGCCGCTGATAACGACTGACCACCATGAAATATAGGTGTGGTGGAATTTAGGGCACAGCTTGGTGACTTACGAGTACATATACCATGTAGGTAGCCATTTATACTAAATTTGAAACAGATTTGAACTTACCTTTAATTTAACATAATTATTTGCAAATACTTGTAATGTAGTTGGCGCTTGGAGCTTTGCCACCTGATACTGATTTACTCATTGATATGAAAAATTTGGTCAAAACTTTCTTTACCTTTTTTTTAACTTCACGGTGTATCCGTGAGACAGCACTGTTTCCATTTAGACGTTTTTGTTCCTCACTTTCCGCCGAATTTTGAAGAAATCATAAAAAACCAAAATAAAACAGTTTATCCTTTTGTTCTTGAGTAATTCGTAACAATTTGCAGAAATTGAACAGATTTTTATTAGCACATTGAGGAGAAGTGCTAAATAGTGCACTTAGAACGTAACGCCTGGAGCCAGCCATCTTCATTACCTACAAAGACGTGCTTTAGATAAAGCCTGCGAATTAAAACGGCTCCTTCCTGATAGTAGCTGGAAACTTTATGTATTTATTATTATTTGTATTTATATCATATCAGCGAGGCGAGTCGCGGTGCAGGTGCACAAGTGCTCAAGGGGCACAAGTGCTTATTCACACAATAATTATTCTTTTTAATTTTTCGTCATCGTCATCATATAAATTATAAATAGATAATAAATTAAAATAATTAATTATTAAATATATCAATAAGCGAATAGTATATTAAAATATTAAGACAAGTCACAACTACAAAACTGGGGATCGAACTTACAAGCATCGCGTTATAGTCCCTTCCTTGAGCCGCTGCGTCACGACAGCTTGCAAACGGCGAAAAGAATATATCATAACATTATATTACATTATTGTAAGTTATTGTGTGTACTTTTTTCTGAAAAAGGAGAATAAACGGGACATTATATTTCACTTGTTAAAATCCATGCAAACAAAGTTGCCGGCGATCATTTATTTAGGCGTCGAAAGCTCTATATTTACTTAAATTACGAAAAATTTTTGTACAAAACCATTCATTTAAAATTACAAAACGAAAGCACATAACACAACCTCTTCAATGCCACAACAACGGTGGGCGCTAGTCTGACAGCCCAGTAATTAATATCCCCCTGGCACGGGCAAGGAACCTGCGACCCGCTGTGACTACGAGCGGTGAGCGATGAAGATGGATGACTTGGAGCACGCATTATTGAAATTATTTACGAAAACATTAGGCCAATGTTTGTGTATTTTATGAATTGTTTCCATTTTCCCACAGTAAAATAGAAGTACGCTTCTGCCGCATAGGAGAGGGATCCTAGTGTTGAGACACTTCGCTCCCCACGCACCGCTCAACTTCCGGGATATTTCGTATTGCTTAGCGGAACTCAACGTCGCGCTTTATCTTGTTACCAGAGTGCATAACTCACTAACAAATGCTGTGTTGCTGCTGCATGATAGCCTCAGACAAATTTTTATATATTTTATTAATATTTTTTATATATTGAATGATCCAAAGACGTTAAGTAAAAAAAAATAATCAATTCATTCATACTGAGATAGCGTTATCGAGCTGGGTGAGACAATTACAGACTACTTACATACACTACACAGCTCATTCAGAGCAAAAATGACGTAATTACATTTTTTTAGAAAAAAAAAAACGTTATTAATGCATCAAATAAGCGCATATATATATATATGTATACAGGTTGTACCAGAATAAGTGCGTATTATAGCGTGCACATGCGTGTTAGACACATTCCACAGTGCCACAAAACACGTTAATATTTCATTTTATAAGATTTTAATCACTTGCTTAATATGTGGGCTTTGTTCCTAGTTCGAGTATGTTAAGTAATTCCCATTAAGATCCTTCAATTCCCCCAATTTCCGCCGAATTTTGGAGATATTTCATTTTTTAGTGGCGGAACTCAACGCTGTGTTATGTGTAGCATTATGTTGTTATATAATTTTCTTAAAGAAATCCAAAGGAAAGCAAATACATTTTCTTTATCAAAATAAGTTGGAGAAAGCGCATCGGCACAGTCTCTGAGTGTAAACGGAGAATTTATTATTTTCATTTCCTCGTTTCGCTAGTACCCACTACAAAGTGCAGCGCGTATAGCTCCTCTAGTCTCTAGAGCAGAATGGAGCAGAGGAAATCGGGAAGGCAGAGATATGCGGGAAAAAACTTGAAAGAAAAGCAATACAAAACAAATGTATGGGCTTTCAACATATTTTCTTTTGAATATGTCTCTTCATGTACCAGCTCTCAGGAAGTGTTACAATACTCACCTCAATGTATTTTGAACCTCCCTTTGTATTTACATATCTTTTACGAGTCTTTAAAGCGGATCTATGGTTTTATTTCGCCATAAAGCACGATGCCGCTGGAGTGTACTCACGTCGCGAAGTTCCACCGCTTCCACTATCACCTACTTAGAAGTAACTGTTTTATTCAGTAGCGCTTAGTAAATCTTAGAGGTTTGCAGATTTTCCAAGTTATTTATATAAAGTACAGTTAGATGTATATATTGTAAATAATAAAGTTGAATTAAATCAGCTAAGACATTCCGTTCTCCACTTTTTGCCGAATTCTGGCATTATATGTTGAGCGATAGAACTCAATGTCGCGCTTTTCCTCTACATCAGAGTGAAAATATGGAAATATAAATAAATATTTAATTCTCTCGAGTGGGATTTGTGCCCCTGCACGACTGGCCTCATTTATTTGTTAATTTGTTAATTTTATATATAATTTTTTTGAAAATAGAAGAGTCAATAGATAGCTAAATCACTCTCTGTTTTCTCTGTTTTTCTCTTTTCAAACACATTAAGTGCCAAGTTGCGGAACTCAACCTTTACTTCGTTTTACAAGACCCAGGATGAGACGAAGGACGACGGACGATATGTCTATTAATTTCCCTGAGTTATAACTGAACCTGCGGCCATCGAGCGTATATGTCACGCGCGATGTCACTCATAAAAAAACATTAAATACCTGCAATATAAGCCTCAAGAGAGCTATGTGTCCTGTCAACACAATATTTATGTGTTGGTGGCGTGCTCACCATATCGCGTGTGCTATAAAAATTATGATAATTTTTACTCTCATTAAACGCCATTCCATTGTTTTGTTTCTTCATATATATACGACACAGTATTTAACAAATATCTGATGGTTTTCGGTACGATTCCCACTCGAGGGACTAAATTATTTATATTTCCTCTCTGTAGTGACGAGCTAAATAGTAATAGCAGCTCTATTACAACAATAATATCAACGTAATAAAGATAATGTTCTATCGACACCATATTTTCAAGAATTACATAATTTTAGCAACAGAATTGCATAAAAACTAAATACCCGTTAAAGACGATAGCGAAATCTGAATCCGGTTTACGTAATATCTTCCAGACGGCGCGGCGTTAAACTCAATTTCCATTTATCCATTATCACTGATAGGGGATTTGATTAAGCTATTATCAAGCACCGGGACCCCTCGTGCTGCAGACTCAAAGCATCTTGGCGGGCGTGTTTTGAATAGGAAACCCATTACTTGGATATCGGCGCGTGTCTTTGACTATAAAAGAGGAAAATAAGTGCTATTGTAGGAGTGGAATTAGAAAAAGTATATAAGCAGCTTCACCAGTTTTCCCGCACGGCAGGGCAGCAGTAGACAGATGAAGTGTTAAGAGACTCACGCACTGTTCTAATTTCGAGTCTGCACTGCTTGCAAGATATTACGTGTAAAATGGCATAACTCAACGTCGCGCTAATATAATTTAGAGAAAAATAATTAATTAATTAACACTTCAAATCTTGTCAATCTTTGGATCATGTAATAATTTTGATAATTCACCTTCACGCTGTATCTCGCACACAGCAGGGTAGGCAGAGGGAACCTAATGTTAAGACACTCTGTTCCCCACTTTCTGCCGAATACTGGAGGCATTGCGTGTTGATTGGCAGAACTCAACGCCGCGCTTTGCCTCGACACCAGAGCGAAGAAAAATGGAATTATAAACGTAAAGAAATATTGCTCTTCCTCGAGTGGGAATCGAACCCACAACAATCGCGTTACAGTCACACCTTTGTGCCGCTGTGCCACGGCGGCCTAATTTTGATAATTCTATATCCAAAATCGTTACTAAATATTAAAATCATCCATTTACAATTAAATGACTTTGTAATTGTTTGATAAATATATTTTGTAATGATATACCTCATCAAGGCTTATATTTATTTCATACACCAATCAAGAATCGAACTCACAGTCATCCTTTTCGCAATCAGACCTTATCCCGCTGGTGGAGGACGAAGCACAGTGTTCCCCTAAGTACTGTCTGCGAAGTTAAAGACAACCGTAAGCTATTTATATTCATATGAGTTATTGTTTTTCTTCGTGAATTTGTTGCATATTGAGTGACGGAACTCAATGCAGCGCTCTGTCTCGTTACCGCACGCAATTTCAAATCAGTAAATAAGTTCATATCAGAAACGTATTTCGCAAGTTACCGTCTGCGCTGTAGGCGATTGTTAACGCTTTATAGGAAGCGCTTATACGTCAAAGCTCACAGATTTATGGGGGAGCCGCGAGCGCCACTGTACTGTACTCGTACGTAGTTATAATATTTGAGTTTTGACTCCTTTCCAGTTAGTTAGATATTTAATACCTTCACACACCTTGCTCGTTCAGCGGGGTGGGCAGAGAGGACGTATTGTCAAGATATTTCGAGATAATGTCAAGATATTCTAGATACTGTCTAAATATTATTTTTTCTCGTGAGTTAGATATATTGCGTGTTGAAGTAATCATTCCTTCGAGGGGAATGCCAGTCGTCCAAATGATCTTTGTTTGGTCCCATGACCAGATCGAGGTTAATAAAAATAATGTGTTCTCCCAAGTGGAAATCGAATCCCCAACTACCGTGTTTATATCCAGACAGTCCTATTTCGTAACAACGGTCTCAATTTATTTAACCACGTTAAAGGAAAATTGCATTTAAAAGACATCTCATCAAAAACATAAAACAATATAAAGTACTTTTTAAATCGACAAGAAAATCCTACGTATCGAACCCAGAACCTCAAATTGCCCACTTTTAAACGTAATATACACAGATATTCACTACTAAATACAATACTGCTTTTCAAATTTACGTCTTATTGTCTTACATTTAAAGTGACTTCTGTATTGTGTTAAAGGAACGTGAAATAAATTTCAGTAGATCCAGATGGGTCGGTATAGTGGTGTAGTAGTTTAAATTGTAAGCACGTTCAGATTTGTAATTGACGTATCGTATCCGTTTCGTATTTAAATTGGATTTGAATAGTAAATATTACAATTATATCTACATGTTATATGTTTGTATATGACACGACGGACTATATTGAAACGACTCACGCAATGGAATATAGCCTATAGCCTTCCTCAATGAATGGGCTATATTACGAAATTTTGCATTCGAACCAGTAGTTCCTGAGATTAGTGCGTTTAACGAAGCATAATCTTTCTAATTTATAGCATATATAGATATATTTTATTTATGTCATGATATTTTTGTTAACATTTTCAAACATTGGAAAATGCAAAAATATATAGTTTTATGTTTCATCTAATATTATATAATTTATGTAGATGAAACTTATATAAGTAAACGTGCATGGCGGGTTATGATTCTTAAAATTTTTACTTTGTTAAGAACTTTTACAAAAACTTATTCAATACCGTATCGCAAGCCCTAAAAGATAGAACGTATCGGCTGGCGGTAACACTCGCTCCGAAATTTATAGCTCAGATTGTATTCCAGTACAGCTTCCAGGGTGACTCGGGCGCGCTGCACGCGGAGTGGCGGGGCTTTAGTAATTAACATGTTGTTACACCATAGTGCTGCAGTTGAGTGTATATATACAGATATTACAGCAAGATTTGGTAAAACAAAGTTATTGAAAAGTATAGATTTAATGAAAATTGTTAATTCAGAGTTAAATTCTTATTTTTTATTAAATTGAACTACAATCAAAGAAAAGAAAAGTAAACCCAAAATGACGAAGCCTTCACACCAATCAAACGATAAATAGTTTTTTTAACTTAAAGTTGTATCCTATACATAACAAAGATAGACACAATGAATTTAGTATTAAGACACTCCATTCCCCCATTGCCGCTTTATTTTCAAAACTTATTACCAGTACGAAAAATTTAATCCTATTAATTTAAATTCGCTTCCCATGTGGAAATCGAACTCTGACATGACGACCTCATACATCGTTTATATGCTAATATAAAATTGCTATTTCTCAGTATATGTATGTGGCATTCATCCACATACGCCGTGAGACGCTCCTCGCGCCGCTCACAGGTGTCTCTCACTCTTGTACCGAGGAAATCTTATGAAAAATGTATTCATGTAAATTATAAAATCGCGTACACAATGGGCGGGCATAATTCAATTGACGCAACGCGACGCGGGATTGAACCCGCTACTGCTTAGCATATGAATGTGTTCGCACTCCTTCTTATCTTAGATGAGGCGCCTTTGTGTGGAGATTGGTATTTCGTTGAAATTGTCCAAATTTATTGGTCTCATATTTTTTATCCTTTTTGGTTTCCTCTGCGTTCCTTGATAAATGCAGCATACGGATACAACGAAAAACGCTATACTTTGACTAAATCGGATGGTTGTATCTTATTCTAAGAAGCCCAGTTTCAGCCATAGTCAGGAGGCTTTGCGAGTTGCGTGACGGAACATAACTACGCGCTTTGCCTCGTTGGTAGAGCGTACGAGATATATATTGCCATGTTTGTATCTTAATATAGACATTTATATAAAGCTAAATATATAAATTTGTAGTAGATGCCGTCGTGGTTTATTTATCAAAAAGAAACCTATTCCTAAAGCATAAAAAAATTCATTATATAATAAAATTCTCCTATTACTAAGTGTTTGACAGACAACACCCAGCCTAAGCTACTAGACTTAGAA
Organism: Heliconius aoede; assembly: GCA_037355905.1. Lineage (NCBI taxonomy): Eukaryota > Metazoa > Arthropoda > Insecta > Lepidoptera > Nymphalidae > Heliconius > Heliconius aoede. The sequence goes on along the minus strand of JBAIZZ010000246.1, from coordinate 72,522 downwards.
AAATATATTTGTATGTTACCTACATACTCGTAGCTTCGTTAGTTAACGCCAGTACTGAGAGAGGATTACTGGAAACTTCAACGAGAATGAGAAATACGCGACCTATTTTAGATTTTACGTCTTAAAATCCACAGAAAAATAAGTACCTACGATCACCAGTTTGCTTGTAAATTAAAGGACGTGTCATAGTTATAGTTGAAATTAATTTTACCATTTTCACATGATTAATTGTTTTGCAATTTTGTTTAATAATAAGTAATAAATATAATATTATTAAGTATTTCTTTATTAATATTCCCGCAAAAATTAAATTCACCGCAGACACTAACCCAAGACGAATATACAAGACTGCGTGTTGAGTGGCGGAACTCACCGTCGCGCTATGTCATCGAATCTGAGTTAGGAAATAAATTTTCTTCGAGAAAAAGGAATCGAACTCAGAAATGAGGCACGAGCCAGGAACAGCCTCAAAGTGGTATCATAAAAAGTAAGTGTCGAATGAACTAGTTATTACATTGTAATACAGTACCAACAGTACGTATCTCGTCCGGCGTCAGCGCACGCGCATATAAATCCTTCTAATGCTAGTACTCGGACTTATCTCAACGTCAAACGCGTCGCTCGGGAACCATGAACCGTTTCTTGTATAGCGACATTTCTGTGTTATTATTTCTAAAGTTCTGCTTTACGCTTCGCAACGCTTGTAGCTTTAATTTGATGTTTAAGGCCGTCATGACCCAATGGTAGATCATTTGATTGTAAACGTGATAGTTGTGGGTTCAATATCCACTGGGGAAATGGCAATTAAACAAAGCTAGACGTCGAAAACGGGAAAAAAGTGTCTTAACACTAGTTTTCCTTCATCTACCCTGCTATATGCGAGATACACCATGCATTTAAACAAATAGTTAGAAAATGTGCAAAAAATTACATATTATAGAGCATCAATATATAATAGTAATTAAACTATACTATCAATAACAATTGCGCATATTCCAAACATATTGTTAACTCATAAAAGCACGCAATATTATAAAGCTTACGTTCATCGTTCGTTATGGCGCTCAGGTTGTTTAAAACCTGAAAGCTAATTTATGTTTCAAATACAGCTCGATTTTTAGTCAGTCTGTATTAAATTTGATCAGGCTAAAATATTTTGGGTAAACTGAATGATCTCAGGAACTTTTGATTTATTTTTTTCTAGTGTGTATTATATTTATCAAGCAAGATGCCAACGTCTGAATGTAAACTGATGGTAGTGGGTACAAGTCGTATTCGGGGGAAGCAATTATTTCCGTTCTTGTAAGTGAATTATGATCATCTCGTTGTATGTGAATTATCTTCCTCGTCGTCGTCGTTGCTCCTTTTTTATTTCTTTGTTCTGATATGACTCAGCACGCAATATCAAGAAAAAAATAGACAAACAGAAAAAAATAGACAAAAAGTGACTACCCCGTTATATGCCAGAGCATAAAGCTAAAAAATTGATTAAAATCTATTTAAGATTTCGATTCATATTAACTTCGCAAGTTAATAAGTAGGGCACTCTTCATTGTACTAAATTATACATTGTGACTAAATGTCACAACCTCTGCCCGCTGCACAACAACACTCAGTAATTACAGTTGTTTTGTACTATGGAGCTTATTTCTTCCCATTCATCCACGTTCCTCATTCACAAGCTTACTCCGCCCTACACGAGCTTTTACCATCAGTCGGCTCTGAGCCTCGCGATAGAGAGGCCGCCCCCGCCCTAACGCGCCCGCCCAAACATACAAGTAAATTACGTGATTTTTTAATACATTTGTTTAGGCAAGTTTTTTTATTAAGTTAAATGTTTTATCCGATTTATATTTTAATGTAAATTAATAAATCGGTAAATAAGTTAGTTATATTATATTAGTAGTATATTTGTTGTGTTTTGTATAGGGTGGTTTGTTTACCTTCAGAATAAATAAACTATAATTATAATAATAATTTAATTACATAGTACAACAGTTTATAGTATTTTACCATTAAATATATTTAATCAGCAGTTTACTTTAAAAATATGTCGTCGTTTAAGTCGAATTAACCGGCTTTTCATACTAATACAACATATCGCAAGACAATAAAATGTTACTTGAATAACGTTATATTGAATGCTCATTAGTAAAACAAACAAACAAACAAACAATATTTTTTAGTAATAAAGTGTGATTTAGTGAACTATGACAATAACTAGTGCTAGTGCTATACGCTACGTACTTTACAACGTAACAGTTAATATTCATATATTTAGTTAGTGGAGAGAGCTAAGAAATATTGAAGTAACGGAACCCCTTTTATAAGGTATTATATTATATTTGTAGTTGACGCATGGGGAACGGAATGTTCGGTTCCCTCTGTCTTCTGTATCTGTTTTAAAGTAACTTCATATGACGTTTATGGAACCCTATTAAAACAGACAGAGCGTGAGTCTTATCACATAGATTTCCCAATCTTTTCGATATACTTAACATTTAACTTGGCTCTCATATCGTCTCCCGCTACTTACAATTAGTGAGAGAAACGCAGCACTTCACAGATATTTGCGTCGGTAACAAACACCACTCACACGTTTCTCAGCTTAAGCGCTATAAATGACTCACTGTCGCTACTAGAATACTTCTTTTTACTTTAAAGTTGAGTCAAAACATGTATGCTTATAATATGATTTAGCAAATAAATATATGGAGGCCATCGTTGTTCATCGACACAAAATCTGACTGGGGAAAAGCAGTTGGGTTAAGAAAAGTCATGTTGGCAAGTACGAGAGTTACATGATGCTGGCTTTATATATATAAATACAAATATATAATAGCCCTGAAAATGGGTTTAAAGTAGAAAACGGAAGGTAAGAGAGAGAGAGAGAAAGAAGAGGAGAAAGGAACTTTCATTATTAGCTTAGATTACAAAGTATGTCGCTTATAAGCGAACATTTCTAGTACTACCTTGGTAGCTTAGTTTTCTCCAGGTTCTCATTGAGGCAACTACATATATATCTTAGACTAGATTTTTGGAGGCCAGTTTTTTGGGGCAACATGTGGCATCAAAAGTGGTAAACGCGACAAGTTGTGGATTTGATTCTTCACTGTGTGGGGGGCGGAGTACATTTATCATTAGGCTTCACCTGCCAATCCTGCTACATGCCGGATTCAGCGTGAAGAAAAAAATATAAATACTATAATATGAAACTCAGTGGCATTCACATCTATATTCTTCTTCAACTACAGTAAAGACCAGTGACAGTGACAGTCGCGCAGACGCCTCACATGTACGTGGGTAGTTCAAATGAAACAAATATACAGTGATTGTTGTAAAGAAACATTTTAAATGGATATTTCATGAGACACGGAATAAATTATATTTTTTATAATATTTGAAGTCAACACCACACTTTGTCTTGTTTCCGGAGCGACATTAGACTAATATAATGCATTTCTCCGAATGAGAATCGACTCAACAACAGCCGCGCTTTCAGTCAGACTCTGTGCTGCCGCGCCACGACGGCCAGTTTCATAATATGTATATATTTTAGAATAATCTTTCGGAATGCAAGTCCATTTGCAACTGTGCATCTGTGCACCGGCACTGCACAGCGCATAGAGCACGCATGTCTATAAATACGCCGGACTTTGTGTAATAAACAAACGCGGGCTAAATCTGTCACGGGCGAACATGTGCTGCGTTTGAAATAATACCACTGACTTTATTACCCGACTGTGCAATGCAAAGGAGGGTAATGAGTTTAGTAGTCTATATACATATGTATGCTCGTCTTACTATTGCGTTGTAAAATTCAGATTGACCGATTTTTCACGACAATCGATTCACGAATTCGATTCATCTTAACAAAAAAAATATTAATCGATGAACCGTGTGGTGTTGGTGTCTAAGGTTACTAAAAATGATCCGATCACGATCCTCAATTGTTAGGTTATTTACACATTTCCACGAGGATGTCAGGATGTAGGCAGCGCTAGACTACAGTTAGTGGACTACCACAGACTACCACAGACTACCACGATATGAATGATGAATATGAATGAATTCTCCTGATACAATATTGAAATTGCCTGTAAATTATTATTAAAAAGATAAAAAAATAAACTGCATAAACCGCGAATCGAAACGAAATAAATCGAAAAGAGTTTTTCATAGAAAACATGACATATTTAACAATTAATGTTTATCTATTAATTATTGTTTTATTAAAAATATACTGTTCTTACAATTTTTCAGTCGCTTTCAAGCAGCCAGCTCACACCTCATAGTAAATGCACATCTGACCCGCGTCACGTGGCTGCACCGGATATTCGATACATAACTCGCGCCCTCCCGACCACAAACACCGGCCACAAACCAACCGTTTTTGAATATAAAAGAGAATTGGTTAATTTTTTATTTTTTCACTTACAAGTCCTGGCTGATATTTCGTCAAATATAACTTGGTGGCCAAAGTTAAATAATAAATAAGTGTCCGAAGTAACTGTAACCGCAGGTAGAGGTGCTACGTAATACGGTTTGGATAGTAGATTTTTCATTCAATAGAATATTTAAAATAAACAAACTTTTAATTTTAAAAGAGGAGTCTTTTAAAAAACTTCAGACTGTATCCTGCATGAAGCTGGGCAGAGGGAGCCTAGTGTTATGATACTGTGCTCCCGCTTTCTGCCGAATTCTGGAGGCAATGCGTGTTGAGTAACGGAGCTTAACGTCGCATTTTGTCTGAACATCAAGAAAAAATTAAAATATTAAATATTTGATTTCCTTGAGTAAGAATTGATCCCACAAACTGTCGCGTTTGCAGTCGTACTTGTGCAGGACCACGACAGTTTGCCAAATAAAAGCCTTATAAAGACTAAATAAATGGATATTTTATACCCACTTGTGTTAAATATCAAAGACATTTAATTTGATTTGTCAGCTCAACGCAAGTAGCTGGCCGCAACCAAATACTCCCGCGACCGGATACTGTAGTTGTAGCACTCAACTGCCCGCCGCCCTCAGCCCTCAGCCCTCCGCCCTCAGCCCTACCACACGACCACAGTGGTCCACTGTCATTATTAATTTGCTTAGTGATATACGGTCAGAGGGCAAAGTGTTTTTTGGCTTTGAACATGGAATATTATCTCTATCAATACGTTTTTTTATATGCCTACATATGTTTATATTGAACCTGTTTAACATGTGGCATATAGGAAGAATTTATATTTTATATCTTATATATTCATATAATCGTGTTGATAGATGGTGTATCTCAATCTTTCGCTTTTATTTACAATCTCACATAGGTTGTACACAAATACGAGCGGTGCTTGTGTATCAACAGCCTTAAATCTATTACTATAGGCTAGAGTAAAACTAGAACTAGAGCCTTGAAAAACTAAGGTTAACATTTCGTTCTTGATGTAAATAGCGCATATAGTAGGGTAGGCAGAGTAGTGATGCCAGAGGGAAGAAATGAAAATATTAATAAATAATCATTCATCCCGAGTGGGAATCGTACCTACAATCACCGCGTTACAGTCACACCCTTATGCCCCTGCGCCACGACGGCCTCGGAGATATCCTCGAGATAATTAAGTGAAAAAAAAAACCAAAAAAACAAACTTAACAAGCGACACTTTTAATCTATAACTATCAACTTGTAAGGCACATATATATTAATGTAATCTCATTGGTCCTTCAGCCGCTTCGCTCAAAGTTCCAAGAAACAATTAATTACGGACTGCAGGTGTGACTTACGACACTACACTCGTCAAATTCCCCGACTCTACCTCACCCACGACACGACGGACAGACGGCCAATATGCGAGTAAACTCGGGCAATTTACTTTAACGCTTTATGTGTGTTCATAGTTGGTAAATTCTAAACTAAAGGCAAATATGTTGAGAGTTCTAAAGTAAGCACATAATCTAGTGCAGGATTCTATTATTAATTTAGTTTTTACATTTGTAATGTAAGGTCTACTGTAAATGCACCGCTCATGGGTTCGATGCCCACTCGGTGGAATGATTATAATATGTAAGCTACTATCAATTTCTGCCGCTGGTAGACAAAAAACAAAAAGGTAAACGGGGTGAGCGTCAGCGAATGCTGTGACACGTGTTCCAGCCTCATCTAATTACAACTTATTGAATGAAGATACCTGAAGCAGGAATACAATTAAAACAAAATACATTTCCTAAATACGTCAGTGATCTATCGAATCAATTAATTAAATTTTAAAATTCATTTAAGTTAAGATTTTAAACAAATCTCCGCCGCCGCCGTGCTCACGAGTAAACGCTCGTCCAACCCTTCAGCCTTCAGTGACAAAGCAAATTCTAGAGGAATCCAATTTCGGCGCTCACTTTTATATGCAAAGTGCGAGGGCCGCGATATTCTATTAAGATAACGCTCTTTCTCCGCCTTTATTATTCGCTCTGCCATATTTTCACCATATTTTCGTGGCATCTGTCAACGTGAGATACGATTTTTAGAGTTCGACTCCGATGAAATTGTTTAGAAGTGACATGAAGTATTTATTTTCTATAAAAATATATTTATTCTTTATATTTCATTACAAAATTAAAGTTGTAACTCAGTCATAACATAGCTCCGTTACCGATTATTTTGCTTTCAAGTTTGTCTTTCAATCTTTCTATTTCTGCAGAGAATATTTCAGAGCACGGAATAGAACAGAGAGTTTTTTTTATTGATTGAGATTAACAACTTCTCTGTCTAACTTCTCTCTCCATCATACAAGAGAAGTAATTTTGTCCATAAATTATTGATAAATTGTCAAATATATAAACATTATAGCCATTCTTCATACGTGAGTACATCTCGGGTGTAAGCGACGTGTGAGCAAACATATTACTCAGAGACTGCGACAAATTGAACAGGAAGTGGTTTGACGAACTTGCTGATGCCGTGCTCTCGTACTCATTACATTTTTATGAGAATTTTGATAAAATTTAAATTTTCTAAGCTTTCAAAGTTAAGTGTGATGGGTAAAAAATATTTGTATCTACATCTATTGAATGGCGGAACTAAACGTCGCACGTCCGTGTCTGCAACTCATGGCAGAACTCATTTTTACACATCCACACCTTTTTTTAAAAACTAAGACATCGGAATGTCCCCAAGCATTATTTAAGACAATACGTATTGAATAACGGATATCAGAATATTTCTGTTACAGTCACATGCTCTGCCGCTGAGTGACGGAACTAAACATCGCATTTTGTTATACTAAGGTCGAGAAAAATAAAATAATTTACACCCTTTAGTGGACAACAAACTCGCAACCATAGCGCTGACAGTTGCTCCACTGCGTCACTAGTGCCACTCTAGGCTATAAGCGCACCAGTTAGCAACAGAAGTGAACGGTAACGTTCACAATTTAGATGGTTCGTGTCGTGATTTGCGCGTTAGTATAGAAGCGCGAATGGAGATTCATCTCATCTTAAAATTAGTTCCACCGATTTTAAACGAAAGGAGGTCAGAATGTTATACAAATCTACCTGCAGTATGTGTAATAACGTCGTAAATTTTATAATTTACATTTCACAATGGAGAATAATTAAACAAATTGTCGTTTCTTCAGTTTTACTTAAAAAAAACCTGTCTAAGCACTCTAGACCAAATGTCTCATTACGGACTTCAGGATACAAAAATTATATTTAAAAATATTTATTTGTGTAGTTATTTATTTATTTCGCTTCATTCTTATTCCCGCATAGCATCTGTTGTCAATTTGTCTCTAACATCTTATCACTTCCCTCGATGGTAACAGTAGATTCTTAATAATGATATCAAGAATCCACTATTACCCAGAGTTCAGTGTCACACACCTCAGAGCTCGCCTGACTAGCCGCGGACTGGGCGCGGCTGTTTATTACTATTTACTTTATATTTTTATTTGAGGCAAGGCAAGGTTAATACACTGTATGGCAATCTAACCATTGGAATTTTTGTAGTAATATAGTAATTTCCGTTACATTTGATTTGTTTAATAGATAGTAGTAGATATTTTCTTAACTTCACGCTGTATCCCGCATAAAGCAGAGTAGGAAAAGGGCACTTACGTACCTGTAAGTGCTAAAACACCAGTTTCCATTAACACTTTTCCGTTTTACACCTTCCACCAAACTATTGAGGAATTGCATGTTAAGTGGCGGAAAAATCTTTACTGCACACAATGAAAATACAGCATTTTACAGTAAAAATAAAAATAACATAAGGAAAAAAAATATTTCATTGTCGGAGTGGGAATCAAATCCGCGACCACAATCATCGTGTTTACCGCCTGACTCTGATAATCTCAATTAAGTATAAAATATTTTAAAATACACAGATAAAATGAATCAATGGCCAAAATTTCAATAACACTTTTCATAATACTGTTTACAGGATATTCTAACAATATGCATCCGGTTGTTGACCGAGAAACAAGTAACAGCCTCTTCAGATTACTGGCTCTTATTTCGATTTATGCATTTTATATATATATATATATATATATATATATATATATATATATATATTTGTGTGTATTTCTAAATATTGAAGTGGAAGTCAGTACTTTTCGGATTTTTTTTATGTGGCACCCTTTTAATCCATTCATAATGTGGGGGATATATTTTATTTTAACATAAAACAAACCGCCTTCAAACAACAATCTATAAAATAAAGAAAGATTAAATTATTTGAAAATCGTTTTAAGGTTGTGTGTTGTAGCATTATCTTGACACTGACTTCAAAATTATGAAATCTTTCTTTATTTTTTACTTTTAGCCACTGGTGTAAGTCGAGTTGAGCTTCTTGATTTATATTTTCTAAGCCAATTATTAAACAGCTATTTTTTTTTAAATTTACAAATTATAAAATAACACTTTTAAATCTATAAAAAATATGAAAATATCTTAATAAATTATCACAAAAATAATCTATCCTAGAAAGTACCTTGTTTAAGCAAATAAAACATATCGTAGTTTCAAGACACTCATTCACCACACTAATAAATTCCAGATCTTGTGAGTTCATCCACATGCCGTCTGGCCAGAATAAGTTAAAATAATTCTCCAATACGGAATCGAATCCACAACTATCAAACCTACAACTTTCACGTTTACAGTTAAACGCCGTCCCTATAGGCAGAGGGAATCTGGTGTTGAGATACTCCATTCCCATTAAGACGTCGTTCTCCAGTTTAATCGAACCCACAACCGTCGTATAACAGTCACACCCTTGTACCCCAAAGCGCCACAACTGCCTCGACAACATTAAATATGAATATATACAATCCTAGTCCTCTATCGACACACAGTGACGTAAGCTTTTTGTTTCAGGTAAGCTTGCGCGATTAGTCCGCGTCGGTCCCGTCGGCTCTAATGTATGCGGCGTCACGTCGCGGAGTGACGGCGCCGGCGTCACTGCCTTTGGCGTGACAGTGAGTTGCATTATGTGTTTATTTACTTGTATTTTGTTTGTGTTCGCAGTATAGATGAAAATATGTGAAACCTTTTTTCCAGCTTCACGTTGTATGCTAGTGTGCCTGTGTGGAGGCATTACGCGACCAGAGCAAACCAATTAAAATATTAAATATTTAATTTCCTCCAGCAGGATCGAGCCTATGGCATTTACAGTCATACGCTTGTATTCCCCTGCTCCATGGCTGGCCTACTATCACTTTGTTTTCTAATTCTTGCTTCAATAGAAAAAAAGTAATGAAATTGAGTGAAAATGAAAAGGAAAAAAATATAGATATTTGAATTAAAATTTTCATTTTTTTGCTCTGCGAAAAGCGTGAATCTAAATAAATAAGCGGTTGAAGCCGCGTTTAGGTCGCTAGTAGTTTATAAAAATAAAATAACGATAAGGCATTGTTGGCACAGGACGGCAGAGAAGAGCGCCGCTCGCACTTTGCATGTTTACTGAATATCTACTACGAGTACTTGTTGATTGTTCAGCTATTTTGATTTTGCTGTGACGGAGCTGCCGTGCGGGGTACAGAGCTACCAGTACAGCTATCTGTTGCTATCTGTTGCGCGATGTACATACAAATATTTAGAAAATTATGGAATAATAATTTGAAAATTAATTTTAATAAAATGAAATAATAATTCTTGCTTAACATTTTCGTGTAAGTCATAATTTTCAATATGTATGTGTTATGAAAATGTCAACATATCAGGCATAAAATATTGTCCTTTTTTCAGTATCACTACTTTTTCTTTAAAAAGGTGCTCTTTCAGACATAAAGGGTTGTGAAATAGGCAGAATCAAGACACGCCGTTCTCCACTCTCCGCCGAATTCTATTTCATTTGACATATAATCCACAATAAGTACACTGTTCGTATAACAAAGGGGTAATGTCATTTTAATACGTGTTCTCAATAGAGATGCAAAATGAACTATCTGACGCTGCGAGAGTTATAGAGGTATGATACACACATTTCATGGATATTGACGAGTTTGAAGAAAAAAATAATGTAAAGTAGCTCCGATTTCCACTTTCCATATTTGTATAATGGCTCTACCTAAGTTGACGTTGGAAATGAAAATATTGTTAATAATAACTTGCTTATTCTTTATATTAGGATAAGAGAACAACATTTAAATTAAGTTAACTTAACAACACTGTCAGCGTCATTTTTTCTCGGTCTTCACTGTTTTTACACCATGTTTGGATAAATACTGGTCTGGTCGCATAAATATTGGCAAGTCTGTAAATCCAAGTTCAGTGCTGTCAGTTCATAATATCCATATAAATAGATGAAAAGCGGGAGTACTGTAGTAGTGTTAGGGAGTAGTGATGAGTACTTTGCTTATGATGTAAAATAACTTAAATTTCAATGTAACAGTCAACATCGAAATAGATTTTGAAGTGCAACACGTGCTCTTTTCAAAAAAAATAATATAGAATGTTAAAAAATCAATAGTTCATTATCGAGAGCAATAAAAGTTGCATTGGACGCGTGGCGTGGGGGGTGGCGCTGGAGGGGGAAGAGTGGGAGGGTGCACTTGCAGCTAATGTTTATACTCGTATATAATGCTGGGGGGTTGTCGGGTGCTCGAATAATGTGATATATTTACACCCTCATCTTGATTAGATGTAGAGATATTTGGAGAGCATCGAATAACGCGATTTATGTACAATTTTTATTTTTAAATATACAAATATAAAAACAAAACAAGAACATTTGGACAGCGTGTGACTGAGGTAACTGTGGCGTAATGATTTTGGGCTCGATCACCATTATAGGCATAGTATAAATTATTGGAGATATAGAGGCGTTGACCTTTACGACGTTGACGCTTAATACGTAAAATCTCGGAAAATTGTGCTGAAAAGGAAGCTTTGAGAGTTGCCTTCTTTCCTGTGCAGGAAAACACGTCAAGCTAATTTCACTGAAAGCAATATTGTAATTTATATTTGTTTTAATTTAGAAAACAGTGCTTTTTCTCATTACGAGTGAACGTTTACTGTTAGGAATCGACTTTACAGCTAACATTTTCAAATAGATAATATATATTTTAAATTATATATCTATGCAATCTATACTCGATAGTATAAAGAAAATTTGTAACGATTGTATACTATTATATTATATATATTCACCAATGTGACTGGAACGTGTTAACATCAAGTTCCCGCTAACTACTTTGTCAAGGAAAGTAAACGTATATTTATTTTACCTATTTATTTATTTTTTACCTATATGTATATATAACATTACAGAATGTTGCATATATTATACATACATAATATACTAGTATATAGTATGGCAAGCTACAATTGACAAGGTCAGAGCTACGGCGTGTAGCGAGTACGTGGAGACGTCCTGAATGAACGAGGGGCGTCGGACACGGGGTGCCCTCGTGAGGCGGACGGGGCTTTTTGATACTTGCTCACTTATTGCTGCTCATATTTTATATTTCGTGATCGTATTCAAGAACTTTTTAAAAATATCATTGAATATATTTCAATTCGCTTGTATAGATGAAAATGTCTATACGAGTATATTACATCAGCAGAAGCAACTTTGTCTGCTAAAATAAAATAGAGCTGAACAAACCAATAAATCGCTCACTGAATTATTAATTTTTTAAATTAAACTAAATATATTTTTAACTTAATGATACATATATTTTATATAATAAATATAAAAACAACAAAATCTTTAATGATTTAATATGTTGACAAATCGAAGTTCAAGACTAGTTAGCGTATTGCAGAGTCGCGAGCACCCCGCCTGCAAGGCTGGGTTAGTTCAACGTGGCCGCCCAGACGCGCCACCGCGTCGGGCTAAAGCACTAAATATTTCATAAAACAAGTTAAAATATACTAATATTCATGTTAAATAAGTGTAAAAGTATTAATAATGTGACCAAAATAAATACTACATATAAATATTTGTGTCTACTAGTGTCAGTGATATTTGTAATTAAATACGTAAATATAAACTAATATTAGTGTAAAATATAATGTTTAATGTTCTTCATACAAAAAGTTATTAAAAAATCCAGTTTTAGAGATAAACTCATGTATAAATCAAACTGGCAACTTATTAAGCTTTTGCTCTGTCTGCCATAATGTTTCTTTTAAATATAAAAATTAAAGTTTATATTATTCGAATTTTATTACAAACTGAGAATATAATAAACTGTCCAGTTGTCATATAAATAAGTTTGGCTTAATACTGAAATTATCGTTTAAATAAAATAACATAACACTTATAAGCGCGGTCGATGGTAGAGACACTACACTCCGCTATCACTAACATTGAGAATAATAACACTATCGCTAATAGTGTATTTTTCGCACTAAAAAGATTTAGTCTTTTCTACATGAAATGTAATTTATCATTCACGTTTCTACAACTTAAGTAATAAGGGCGGTATTCCCGTGATGTGACAGATGTAAGGGATGCAGAGTGTTTACAAACAGTGCATCGATTTCACATAAAGCGCCGGCTGTACGTACGCGGGGGTCGTCACTGTGTAGCTTTTTTTAGTAATATAAAAAAAATATTTATTCAATATCAAAAGTAAAAAATGGTTTAATTTACAAATAAATCGAAAACAGACAAAATTTACCTCTAGAGCGTTCATTTTGTCTGCATATATTTGATTTTTTTTGTATTATTATTCATCGTTATATATATATTATATTTGGATACATTTATCAAGAGAGTGATAGAAAGAAACTTTTAATAAATCAGTATATTCTCTGATATTCTAGGGACATTATATGTTAATAGGCGTAACTTAAGGAAATTATATAATCATGTCCATATTCGGGAGATGGTACAATATAAATATATTAAATATAAATCTCTCCTTCTCTCTCTGTGGTCTCCACCTTACTCGGCGCCGTGTGAATCGGACTTTACTATGACTCACATTGCAGACGGTTATTGCATTGCAAATTAGAGACACGCTAAAATTTACTTTACCCTCACAATTATAAGATTTAGAATACATTGAATAGCAAATTGACTGGAAAATTAAATGTATGTATCGCATTTGTGAATAATGCAAAATATACTCTATTTAAATAGCATCAAATATTAAAATTCTTTGTGTAATCATTGTATTGTAAATTTATTTCAATTATTTTAGACCTTAAATTAAAGGCATAAGGTTCAATATACGCGGTACTTCTAGATGTTTCACGGGTTTTCCTTGGACTCAATTAATTTTTATTAAATTTTATTGTACTTTATTGAATTTAAGGAATGCAGGATTAGAGTCGCGTCTGCAATTGTTTTTAATTTCACGCAGTATCCCGCATGTAGCAAGGAAGGCAGAGGGAACCTAGTGTTCGTTTCCGATGCATTTTGGAGCATGAGGGAACCCAAAGTAGTACCTTTATAAGTAACGTTTATAAGCCTCACTCCCTCAACAGGTATTGAACCCCCGACGGCCGCATTTACGGAAACAGGCTCGCACATGCCGCTACAAAAGGTCCTATAATAATCTAACCGATAAGTGCCTCACAATAATAATATCTAATTATATTTGTTATATTAATCAACATTATTTAAGAAAACAACAAACTTATGCATTTTGAAATATTTTAGGTTTTTGTAGAATGTTTTCATTGTTTCTATATATTTCTTGTTCTCTTCTTTCCACCAATTTTTGTGAGATTGTGTAATATGCGGCTTATTATCAGAGAAAGGAAATGTGGAAATGAAAAGGACTCGAATCCTTCCATTCAGGTTCGAACCCACAACTATCGCCTTCATAATCAGATACTATACTTCTACGCCACAATGCTTGCATCAGCCATCGTGGTGTATTTAGTGTAGATATAATATTTGAAACTAAACGTCGAGCAGAGAATTCGGCAGAAATTTTGAATAGAAGTATAATAGGAACACTAGGTTCCCAGGCACCCTCTCCCTACCCTGCTATATGCGGGATACAGCGTGAAGTTAAAAAGAATAAAAATAAAATACTCAAACTTTATAGTTATGTTACCTTAGCACGTACATTTACTCACTTGAAAATAACAACCGTTAAAACGTATGCAAATGCATTTTTTTAATTTTATCTGCACCAAACACTGAATTAGGGGTCTCACCCCTACTTATCTTATCTAAACCATTTTAAGCTTTACCTACTTATAATAGAATCTAATTTTGATTGAAGCAACACTTGTTTTCGTTTCGTATCTTTGGAAAGTGTAGTGGTATTAGAAAACCAGTCTTATTATAAACAAAGTAAGGTTTTATTTACATGAACAAGTAGTAGGGTGAATTGTCAAAACAATCAAGTTCAATTTGGACACAATTAAAAGTGTAAAAAGTTGGCAAAAAGGCTTACGCACCTACACAGACGTACAGACGTACGGAACCGCTGAATATATCCAAACAAAAGGATAGCTCCAGTGCGAGAGCTATCAGTTTTGTAATATATAAAAAAATAAATAATATAACAAATTAATAGGCGGTACACTCGCCACAGGTAAAATTAAACTGTGGCTAAACAAAGCGCGCCAGGAGTCTCACCCCCCAACGTACCAAAACTTATGTCTTAACACCAGGTTCCTTCTGCCTCAAAGAAGCTAAAAAACGAATAAAATCTTTCCTAACATTACCAATCGTCTTAAAACGCAACAAAAGCAATCAACAAAAAAAGCTCCAAAACGGAAATAGGAAAGCCTTCAGCCAGAGTTAATCTTTTTAATTACTTAAAGCTTTATCTTCGTAGATCATAATATATTCTAGTGGCAGTAAATCACTTGCCAAGTGTAGGGAGGATCCCTTACACGGGGGCACTGTTTACGGTTGTTTCACAATGAGCTGGCGTACGTAGCGTACGTGTGGATTAATTGCAGTATTGATGCAACACTGTGGGACTGTTCATAGCAAATGTTAGACATTGTAGTTGTCAAGTAGAAGCCCCGTTTTCAAATAATGTAGAAATGACTTAGTCTATAAACACATTGAAATTCGAACTCTTAGACTTTCTTTATCAAAATATGTTTCACTAGGCCATCTCGAATGTGATAAGTACAGAAAGTTATCTACATTCCAATTTCACTTATTACATCAATTATAAATTCCTCAAATGGGGATCGAACCCACAACCAGTCGTGTTTACATTCACACTTTGTACACCTGCACCACGACCGGCCTCATAATAATTATTAAAAATTAAATAAATAATAACATAATTAAACATATATAGCCCAAATCTAATAAAAGTCAAAAAAAGGAAATTATTTAGTGTAGTGTCCCCAGTTGTAGATATAATATGATCAACGAAAATGTAATATGAGAGGAAAATTTTCAATAATAATAATTTACTAACCAGATATACGCGTTAGTACGTGAGGGGGCGCCGCGATCTATAGAAACAGATCGAATGAACGACTATTATTAGATACAGTAATCGAAATACAATGAAGAATTATTTGCTTGTATATAAAGAAAATTTTTTGGGTCTTATCGTTATTTAGTATATTTTTTATCTAAGCTTATTTTTAGGTAGTAGGGTAGGCAGAGGAACCTTCAAGTTAGTGTTAAGATACTTTGTTCTGTATATTCCACTCAACACTGGTTTCTGTTGCTTCCAGAGTGAAGAAATTAGCATAATTAATTTCTCCGAGTAGTAATTGAACCCACAATCGTCGTGCTTACAACCAAATGCTGTGCCACGACGTACTCTAGGGAAAGTACGGAGTACACAGGAATTAATTTTATATTAATAAATGGTGAGAAAATATATTGAAGATCATAGATGAACGCAAAATGTCTCGTTTTTTTTTTTAAATTACCACATAATTGTGCCCAACTTGACACTAAAATAAAAAGTTTTTTTTTTATTACAAATAGTTGTAATACATCATATTTATTTTATGAAGAGTTTCTGCATTTCAGTCAACTATATACAAATGTCATTTTTCGAAGTCATTGCTTATATTTTGGATCAGGAGAAGTGTATTTTATAAATGTATTATGTAGTTGACAGATAAAATGCTACATAGTTGTAATCGTTTTACTGTTTTAACGTTTCAAAACACCAAAACTACCCTAAAACAAGAAGAACATTAATTAAATAATTTGAGCTGCTGGTCCATCCCTCAAACAGGCAAGTGTCGGCAAACTGCAAACAGCCGAGACACCTACGGAGCGGAGAGGGAGTGCAGAGGGACGTTGATGATACTCTCGTTAACTGAGAGGGCTTCACTCTTCTGTCGACGCTGTGTTGACACCTCTATGAGATTTGTTAAAGATTTAATATTAAATGTGATCTTTTATGTTTAATAGTGTAAATTTTAATTGAGATTTTAAATAAAAATTTCTACACTCTCCATGGAATCTAAATGCAAAATATTGACTTACAATTACACAAACATTATAAAAGCAAGTTAGTAAAAATGTATATTTCATTAATTTTCTGTTTACACAGATACGTTGGAAAAAAGCTTAATTCCCACTAAAACTCCAATTATATTTATGACTGTGTTTTGAGATATTTTCAAATATATAAATAAAATGCTCGCCGTAAGTCTGTCCGTAACGGGAATATAAGTGTTTGTAAATTCATCAGCTATAAATGTCGGCAGCAGCCACGGGGCAGCCACGGGGCAGCCACGGGGCAGCCACGGGGCACCGCCCTTACTTCTATAATAATGTTTGTAAATGAACTTAGGCGTCGTTTTGAAATGAGGAATTATCCTTTGTTGCTCAAACGTCAGTTTTCTTATTACATTAGTCTTACTAATGTTCTATAGTTGCTGTCTGTACGATACGAGATACGACTATATGTACGAGTATATAACGAGTATATAACAAGTATATAACGCTACTCAGAGTACGAGGTTGAAGAATTTCTTTAAACTCAGCAACTGTTGGTTTAAACTGAAAAAAAGAAAGTGTGATATATATATATGTATTTCTTCGAAATGTCAGTACAGCGTTTAACTCCACACGGTGTTGAAGTCGAATGTACTTTGTGAATCCTACTAATGCATACAGATTTACGTTTATATACATAGGAACATACATATATGTATATGAGATAACGTCATTTTTCACCCTTAGAGCGAAATGATTGTATGTGTTTCAACCAAAAAAACACAAAATCTTAGTCAATTACTTATAACTATAAAATATAATAAATTACGATATTACTCTATTCGTCGACGAAGGTACTATAGGTAGATAAAAACAGTTATTGTAAATTATATAAAAAAAATATGTAAAAATTAAACAATGCCGCGTGAAAAACCTACATCTCACTGTAAGGGGCTTAAGATTTATTACCGTCAAACTACCCGCCTCTGTGAATGAAAGCATCACTTCATCTCTATCTGACATTTACAATATAAAAGGGATGAAACACAATCGACGTAGAATCAGAATGGAAGAGGCCATTGTTGTTTTCCAAGGGGTTCAAAATTGGTGTGAGATATATTACTGTAAAATATCATAATATTATTACCAGTATATTTTAACTTCACGCTGTTTCACGCACATAGCAGGCTGTGCAGTGCAGTGGCAACCTGAAGTTTAGGCCCTCTGCTTCCAATGCTCCTTCGGGACATTGTGTATTCAGTCTTGTTAGACTCAGGAAATTACAATAATTAATTCCCTCCAGTAGCATCGAACCCACAACTGTGGCGACTGCAGTTAGACGCTGTGCACTGCGCCATAACGGTCTAACCATAACTTTCTACTTATTACTTTTCCTTATATTTTTACATTCAGCAGTTACATTTTTAATATCATCATCACATCACATTCACAGATGAGAAAGGTATTCTCACTCTAAGCTGAAAATATTTATAGCAGTGAACAGTTTATTATATTCGTTATTTATTATAAAAACTTTTTATAGAGCAAATTCTTGAAATAAAATAATAAAGATAAACTATTAAAATAAAATGTAGCCTACATTTAAAAGTGGTCTAAAATCTTCAAAATAAAAAAAATCTTTTCAATAAAAACTATAATTAAAGAACTAAAATGACAGAGCACTGGTCCTGGTTGACCGGTGGTAGTGAGGGCGATCCCTCGGAGTACACCTACAGTCCTCCGACGCGACCGAGCCGCCCTCCACACCGGCCTCTCGTCAAGCTTGCCACTAGCGCGCATCTTCATACTATTGGCAGGTAAGGTACATTCAGGCATTATGCATCCCGCAAACAGCGTAGGCAGATACACGTTACTGGTCCTGGTGCCGGTCACTGGTCATCCTTCAAAGTAAACCTGCAGTCTTGCAACACAACTTGTCCCCAATATTGACCTCAAGCATATTACACAAAGAGTTTATGTATAGTCAGTACATTACTAACTTAGTATATCATTTTGAACTCTTTTTTTTTGTATCGGTGCAATACTTTAAAGTAAATTTCCATTTTTAGCCACTTTGTATGAAGTTAGGGTGTTTCCGTTTCCACAGTGCAGACTGCGCTGCGACTGCGCTGACACCTTGATGGATGAATGCAGCTACGAGTACTTTGGGGAAATCATTAAAGGCATTGAGCCTCCGCCTTCCGCACGTCACACGTTGTTCATTTTATTTATTATATTATTCACCTCTTTACATAAAAATTTTAGAAATATTGACAGAAAAATGAATTTAACAAATAAATATAAATTTGTTATAACATAATGAATTTACTGCTGGTATACTTATGTATTAATTATTTTCATGTTTAAGTAGTGTTTCTGTGGACACTGTATATGTATGTATGTATACCTGCGTACCAAATGTAACGTTTGTAGGGCATCTAGGAGTGGATTAGGTTTTTGTTAGAAGTGAATAAGGCAATCGTAAAAAAAAAGTTTTTGTAAGTTAATATTTCAATAACAAATGCAGAACTAAACTTGTATTTAAGTTTTATTTCTTACGTATAAAGTCGTTGATAGTAAACAGGACTACGTAATTAGTAATTAGTATATCGACGGTGTTGACTACTTACTTTCATTCTCTAACTTCCATAAATTATATTTATATTAGAAGGTAGTTAATAAACTACTGAACACTTAAAGCATAGACATATATTTATAAATTGTCCCAATTTTGAGACATTGCGAGTTGTTTGATAGATCTACCGTATGCTCTCGCCTGCGAGTATATAGCTACATACTCATTTTTATTGTCATAAGATTTTTCCAAGTAATCTCAGTATACCACCACCAGTATAGCACTCGCTTCATTCGCGTCACGTAGAGGTGTCTGGGGAGAAATAAATATTTTCCACCTAAAATCGCGATCTATTTATATGTAAATTTTTATATTTTTCCAAAGTTGTATGTTTGTCGCGTTCTGTTTTATTGTTTTCCAAGTAATGGTGCTCAGGTGTGGTTTCTTGTATGAAGATTGACATGCAGGGGATATACGAGTATTTACTTCTTGTTTGCTATTTGTAGAGCAGCTGGGACTCTATTTAGCTATTACTTATCACTTTTTCGGCGTTCACGCTGTATCCCGCATATAGCAGGTTAGGCAGAGGAACCCAGAGTAGTGAGACATTCCACTACCGCTCATTTTAAATGAAGGTGTGGTTAGTGGCGGATTTCAACGCCGCGATTTACCAAAGCTACAAAATTAAAATAAATAATATCCGAGTGGGAATCATAAACGTAACCGCTATCCGCACAAGTATAAAAAGTTTTTCAATATCACTAGATTTTTCCAATAAAATACTTAAAAGTTATAAAAACTACCCTATTATACAGTACATATTAAAAAAATCCTTCACGTGTCAAAACTTGTATCATTTTTCTCCACCCCAGGCGGCTGTCAGTACCTGACTCATTACAGCTTGACGAATCGTTGGCTAGATGATAAATGATAGAACTTTTTGAAAGAAATAGTTGTTCAGTATGAGCAATCCGTCAAGGGAATTACGTTATCAATTTCAGCCTTGCAATATCGTATAAAATATATAAGAGTATACATAATGTAATAAAATTATATAGGCCGTCGTAGCGCAGTAGCACGGTAGCACACCGTCTAATTGTAAACACCACAGTTGTGGGTTCAATTTTAGTCAATCAGTTATTTTTAATTTCCTAGCTTCAAAGGTTTACCTATACAAAGCGCGTTGAATTCCGCCACTCAACACGTTAAGTTACAAAATAAGGCGTTGTGTGGAGAACGGAGTGTCTTAGCACTACGGGATATAACGTTATGCTGTATCACGCATATATTCTCCATAGGAAAAGGGAACTTGGGAACCAATACCACGCTTGTGCACCTGCGCCACGACTGTCCGCATTTTAGCGTGATGCTACAAAAATAAATAAAACAAAAACAGTAAGTACTTACAATGTAAATCACGTATATTTGCACAAAAATTAAACCATTAGCGTCCCCTATCGTCTGTGTATCACTGCATGGGAAAGTGATTCACGAAGTAATGGTCCGTGGGATCGAATACGTGACTAGAAACACATGAATTGCACTTAAAACCATTGTTTTTTGTTCAATATATTATTATTTCATATTTTACTTGCTGGCTTTACTAGCCTGTATTGTATCTGACCAATGACTTACGATTTTACTTTAAGTAGAGATATATTGTGTAAAACGAGTGTGCTGTTTACGTTTCAAAATCGTGTGTTAAATTTTGTAAGCTTATGTACGTGTTTGTATGTACATACACAAATTTCTCGCGACTTTAAAGTTATATCAAGATCCTATTAAGGTATACTTCTACATGGAAAACAATCCAAGTTCTCTCAAATTCGTCTTCAATTCAATAGCTTCGGCTCAATAGCCTTTGCTGTTCACGTACGATATAGGTATCTACCTATTTTAAATTGTTATTGTATATTAACTGTTAGAAATCAATTTACCCAAAAAAAATTACATAAAACATAGTATTAGTTTTGATAATAGTTTGAAATTATATATATTATATAACATGAGAGATTAAATCAACGGCCCGGCTCATTATAACAGTTCTATCTAAATTTATGGTCAAACATAAAAGCTTTGAATATTCAATGAACTACATCCGCTGCTTTTTTTTAATTGATTGAAATTACAATTTATCTGTTTCTTACGATTTAAAGTTTTATAGTGTTTTAATAGTGAAAAAAGTAAATTATTATTATCGTATATGTCGGAGGGCGATATACGTATAGGCGAGCCAAGTGGTTTAGACGTCTCGTAGTTTTGTTCCTCCATTGCCGAGATAACACAATTTCACACTAACGGTATGATTCAGGCGTGATCAGTCATAGCCGACGGCCGACCAAGCCAAAAAAGTGCCTGTATTGGCGACGCACCTCGCTTATAAATTAGCCGCCCCACCTTCATATCTCGCCTGATTCACTGAGTGGCGCGATTACGTTACAGTGGCGCGATTACGTTACATCCGGCAGAACAACTCAAATAAAATTATTATTTTTAATTAAATTCACTTTAAATGTTATTTTTAATTTTATTCGTTAAAATATCTAAATTAATTAATTTTGAACTTATTCTCAGTATTTCTAAATGAATTATTATCAACGCCGATAGGCACGATGACGTCACATCCGATATAAAAACCATACTCAAATATGGAACTTCTATTTCAAATTAAATTTACATTAAAAGTTACCTCCAATTCCATTCGTTAAAAAATCGGAATTAATTAATCAAGAATTTATCCTCAATATTTCTTAACCAATTATCATCGACGCCGACATATATGTACAAACAATTTATTTGTTCAATGATTTATTAGCTCTACATCTTCAAATAACAAACTTTGCTTTCAAAAAGTTATATTAGATAAAGAAATTAGCCAAAAATATGTGTCGATTTGAATCGCGCAATGAAATATATCGCTAATCGTTCGCTCAAGACAATTATCTACCTAGTGTTAAGACATTCCGTTCCCATTAAGACTTTCGTTCCCCACTTACCGCTAACTTCTCGTGGCATTGTATATGCGGAACTCAACACTGCGCTTCACTTCGCTAACAGAGTGAGGAAATCAAAATATTTCAGTCCCCTGAGTCGGAATGGCAGTCCCAACCGTCGTGTTTACAGTCAACGCTTACGCCCCTGCGCCGCGACGATTCTTAATTAATTCTTAATATCTAGTACTAAATAAAGAATCGATCCTATACCTACGCTACAACAAGTAACCCACGCACCTCACTATCGTTTATCATCAACATATACTTAAGAAATAATCCACCTCCTGAACAGTCAACAGAATGACTTGCTATTACAAAATAACTAATAATTACTAATAATAGGTAAGACTAGCTTCTTACAGACTCATTACAGGCTACAGTAACATTAAAACATCTAATGTTCATTTTAAGCTCTCCATCTTTGAGATAAAGATCAACAAACTGAATGGAAATGTCAAATAATTGCATAAATTATGGAATTTAAAAAAAAATTACTCCTTACATATAATATGGTCTCTCTTCATTTAGGCCATTGTGTGTTTAGTCGTTGAAATGGCGTTTCGTTGCTACGTTGTAGTATTTTTAGCGGCGCTAGCGCTGGCGGCTCCACCGCCGGTCAGGAGTACTGCTGAAGTCATGAGCCACGTCACAGCGCATTTTGGAAAGTCGTTAGAAGAATGTAGAGAAGAAGTAAGTCATTATTATATTAAAATATATTTTAAATTGATAATTTCTTCGAAAAAATAGAATTTATTATTAACTTAGGCAATCTAAATTTAAAAAAAAAAATCGTTTAATTGGTCTGCTCAAACAAAGCCAAAAAAAATGGTAACATCCTTTCTTACTCATAGTCAGGACTATCATCAGATATCTTGGAGGAGTTCCAACATTTCTGGAGTGACGACTTCCAGGTGGTGCACAGGGAACTTGGCTGTGCCATCATTTGCATGTCTAACAAGTTCTCGCTGTTGCACGACGATGCCAGGATGCATCACGTTAATATGCACGATTATGTTAAAAGTTTTCCGCAAGGTATGTTTTTTTAATATATTATCATATTTCTGATTTTTAATGACATCTATATAATATTCCAGAAATATCTATATACACTTATTTTGAAAAACATTTTAGGTGAACTTTTGTCAGAGAAAATGGTAAATCTCATACACAATTGTGAGAAGCAGTTCGACGACATGGAAGATGAGTGCAGTAGAGTCGTTAAAGTAGCCGCGTGCTTCAAAGAGAGTGCCAAGAAAGAGAACATAGCACCGGAAGTGGCCATGATTGAGGCAGTCTTGGAAAAATATTAATTTATTTATTTTTGGAAAAATAAGTAAATGTGACTTTGACAACTATACCAAGCTCTACGGCTCATGTGTACATATATATATGTACATACATATATGTACATATGTATATAGGTTTAATAAATTGCAATGAATTATTGTAATTAGTTTTATTTTACACACTTTTTGGGGTTCTGTTCTTCAAAAATACAAAAGATTTTATTTTGAGATAAGTATCACACATACACATCTATATTTACAATTAATTTCATAAACAAAATAATGCCTAAAATTACCTAAAATGTTGTAATTAGTACACACGTATAAAATCACTTAAGTACCTTTTTCCCAAATAAGAATAGAACTTGCGAACATTGAGTCAATAGTTAAGTCAAGTCGATTCTCTCAATTATAATTCAAAATAACATATTATTATATTGTCGTTTCTCCTATTTACAGAAAAACAAATTTGGTCACTTTATTTCAAACACCCTGATAGAATTACATTATATATATATTTGCAAGATTCTTAAGAAAAACAGAGTGCAGTAGCCAGTCAAGTCCCGTCAATCACATTTCTTAAAGCACTCGTAAGATAATAACTCTATAATCAAGTCATCATTCGCTACGACACGGTCTCCGCTAAGTAGTCTGCACTACCGCGCGGGTCACGAATTCGATAACATCCGCTTTTTTGTGTTAAATATACAGAGTGATATATAATTTACGAAATTGATGTACTTTTCCTACGAAAATTGAATGTAGATCTGATATATTTTATTAAAAAAAATATTTGGATATGTAGAGACTTCCACGAGAAAAATAAATAAATATTGAGTAACATATATCTAATAAAATTTTCATTGAATTTGCAAATAATTTACAAGTTAAAAGAAACGAAAACTTTGAAATTAAAATTAGCTCAGCTAACTTCACTTGCTAAAGGTCACTTACTTCTGTCATTGTAATAATAAGCTAAAAGTAAAATAAATTTCTATAATGAACAATTTTCTTTTGCTACTCGCTATGTAAAGGATCGTATAAGTAGCATACTTAGAAAACAAGTACTCCCATATTTTTTTTATAATAGAAAGATTTTTATCAAATGAGGAACAGAAGTATCTTAATGGAAACGGTGTGTTCTCATATTATCAGGTTTCCAAGTTCTGTATGGCCACTGTACTATCTATGTACGTTATACAGAGTGAAGCGTTTTATATTCTCCAGAGTGAATCTAACACAGGTGACACACACTCTACAGGTGACTGTTAACTGCCGTGACTGCCGCGACGGCGAACAGTTAACAATTAACCAAAATATATAGCTATTAAATGACTAAATATTACGTCCAGGTATAATTATGACAAGCAAAGGTCTTCTGTAAATGATAATTAATAATTAAAAAGGTAATTACTTTGAAATTTTCGAAAATACCTTTTTATAAAACAGCGCGACTGTTTTTCTTTTTATTCTGTTAAAGTTACAATAATGTTGAAGCATTTGACTGTTGTTCTCTTAGTGTTCGTTGGTATTAGTGAAGTCACTTCAAATGAAACTTTGAGAGGCATAACGGCGAGCTTTTTGAGAGTTTTAGAAGAGTGTAGGCATGAGGTAAATGGATTTTTTAAGCATCATTTCTATACTTCAGACTGTTACAATATTAAGTAAAAATATTAAAAAATATATATTATTAGTAACAGTAAATAAATCAAAAGGTAATTTTAAAAAAAGTAAACCTTTCTTTAGTTAAACATCGGCGACAACGTTTTGGCTGATATGTATTATTTTTGGAAACTAGACCGAACTCTGATGCACCGTGATACAGGCTGTGCCATAGTGTGTATGAGTAAGAAGCTAAACCTTCTAGATACTTCTGGAAAACTGCATCATGGAAATGCGGAAGAGTTTGCTTTGAAACACGGAGCTGGTATGTCGAGCTATCAATTAACGAAATTATTTGCAACGTATAAATGTCTTTATTAAAATATATATCCAAGAAAGCAAAATAAATCTATTACTTGAAATCTCTATGTAGCTACTAGATTTTTTTGACTGTATAAGCCCTTGTCTTTTTATACTGAGATATCTCAAAGCACAAAAACTTGGGTTACATCGAATTGTATCGGTTTCATGTAAACGTAGCTTTATAACTACTCTCGGCAAATGGACGAAATCGACTCAAATATATAATTATTCTTAACTCGAAAGAGAAGTTCTTAATATAAGTACGCTCAACCAAACAAATCCTTCAGTATAATAATATTAAATAGTATAGCTTCAAATACAACATATAGTCTATCCTCAATATTGTATTCAGGCCAGTACTATCATTATTTATATAGTTTAGCTTTAAATCTAGAACCTATTCAACTATAAATTTATTAAAAATATCAAAACTATTTTAGCTGATGATATGGCAAAGAAGTTAGTTACAACAGTCCATGAATGCGAACAGAAGCACGAGCTGGAAGAGGATCAGTGTCTTAGAGCCTTGGAAATAGCTAAGTGTTTCCGAGGAGCCATGCATGAGATCAACTGGGCTCCCAAAGTGGACGTCGTCATCACTGAAATACTTACTGAAGTGTAGACCATCATCATAGCTTATAGTGTTTTCTTTATTGTATTGAAAATATATAAAATAATGTAAAGTATATTCATATGTACTTCTTTAGTAAATACAATTGGTTGTTGAATGCAGGAACTTGAAATTAAATCAAATTTTAATTTAAGTTAGACTATATTTCTTTTGTTGTAAATTCAAGTTCTTTATAGAGCCCTTCTATTACCATACATTATAGCAGCACCAGAGACGTAAGTCACTGTTGACGGCTAATCCACAATAAATCTTCAGCGCACAAAGCTGACTTCGATCCCGGATAATTCATGGACGACATCAAACCTCAATTAAGAAACACGGGTCCTAACCAGCCAGTGATTGTCCTGTCTCGTTGAGGAGTTAATACTATGTTAATATATTGAATACAACACTACACTTTAACTAGGATTTTACATATAAAATACTTTTTTGTATAATTAATTTCTGCTTCCTTGTACCCATAGTGCCCATATTAAGTAAGGTACTCAAAACGTCCAATTTTCAAAAATATTCACATGAAGCAAAAAATTGTACGCCTATCTACTATTGTTTAAATAATTGACTAGAAATATAAGTTAAATAAAGTAAAATTTATCTCACTATCATATAATGATGAACAATATTACACACTTTTGTATAAAATGACATACACTTTGTTTAATCAAAAAAAATATTTACACCTGCGACCACCATCAACCCCGCGTTCCACTGCGCTATAGAGCTCCCACATACTAATCACAGATTTAGAGGCGTCTGTGTGACACGCAAGTAGGTACGAAGGAAGATTGCTCAGCGCCGCAGCGACGCAGCAGCCGCACAATACGAGGAGATTGTACACCTGCTACATACATTTGCGTCTCGTTACTCTCATTGTCTGCGTGTCTCCGTGTCTACTGTTACACATTTCAATGTATGCCTTTGTGAGATTGTTTCCCGTATTGCACTTCGTTTTGTGTTAAATGACAGAATTGTGCTTATCTTGGCACAGCGGTACAAACTTGTGACTTTTAACGCGGCAGGTTGTAGGTTGTTGCCTCAAGTTCCCTTTGTCTACGCTGTTGAAACAGCGTGAAGCTACAAAAAGAAACAATGAATGAAGATTGCTGGGTATTGCAGCATTTCGCAGTACGAAGAGATTGGCATCCGCGTAATACACCTGCGCCTTGTTCGCTCGCGTTGTCTACTGCTGTTACGTGACTTGGAACCCTCTCGTGAAACTGTATTTATCCCTGTATATTATTATTTTCTTTATTTGATTTTGTATTTCATTAAATAGATTTGTATTGCGGAAAGCATTAAGAAGGGTAGGTAGAGGCCAGAGGACGAAGCAAGTGTTGAAATACTTCATCCTTCGAGACATTATTTGTGAGTGGTGGAACTCAACGCCGCACTATTCCGAGGGCATATTGCTAGATATCTGCGTGTACACTTGGCTACACTTTGTGCCTTTTGTCGTCATGTGACTTGAAACAACCCCAATGGTAAACATTTATTATTTTTTTTAAACGATTGTTTCTTTTATATTATTCTGCTTTCCTCAAGTGTATTAGCCAATATTATATGTTGACGTCAAAATTCATTGTCATACGCTTTCAAGAGGGGATTCCTTGTCTTTCCTAGAACTATTGAGCAAAGCATTAAAGGAAATCATTAATCAAAATTATTAATGTTCTTTCATGTAACTTGGAAGTTCAATTCTTTACTTAATTTTTTATATATTTTTTTTCAATGAACAATTTTAAATAAAGGATGTGATGATCAGAAAAAGATAAATACTCGGCATTTATTTATTACAAACAAACAAACAAACAAGTTATAGTACTATTTACTATTAATTTATTGACATCTACCTTAAATGAAGTTTTTGAGGATTCTCTGACCTGGGATTGGGGGAAGCTTATCGAAATCCGTTGACATTTGCCAATATCGTTATTATTAAATTAGACCCACAGACAATTACTTTATACTTACGGAAATTGATTTTAATGAAAAAAAAAAACAAATATTTAAATTAAAAATACATCTTTTTGTTCTTTTTAGCCAGCTGTTTAAGAAGAAGAGTAATGTTTTAACTTTTTTCGAGCGAGTGCTAATGCTTACAATGAAGACCTATCAATACTGCGAATTAATTATTTTAGCTTGTTGTTCTTAGCTTATTTTATTTGTCTTTTGTAAACCACTTTAATAACTTCAATATAATAACTGTTGCGTCCAAGAACCTGTATTTCCATAAATAGTAAGTATATCTTTCTAGCCTCCTAAGTCTTTTGGTTAAATATCGGTCATGATCTCTTCGAGGATGGTCTCCATGTCGGGTGCCCATTTGAGTTCATGGATCTTGGTACGGAAACACTTAGCTACCTCCAAGGTCTTCATACACTCATCTGGTACTCCAGCGTTGCTTTTCTCACATTCGTGGATCATAGTTACTAGCTGTTTCGCTAACTCGTCATCTGTAAAATATCTTTAGTTTTATGGTCGCATACAACAGAATAAGTAGTGAGAATCTAGTTTTAAGACGTCTCTCCTGCCACACCTGCTTCCATCGGACGATAAAGAGGTGTAGGTTCAATCACCGCTACGTCTATTTTCTTTATATGTTTGAAATAAAATGGTAGATAATATAAGTAATATAAATTGAATTGAAAATTACCAGCTCCATGAGACTTCGTAAATCCATGAACGTTTTCATGGTGTATACCATCTTCGGTGAGGAGGTCGTGTTTCTGCGCCATGCACATGATGGCGCAGCCGGTGTCTCTGTTCAGCAGCTCGTACTCTTCACGCCAGTAATTCATAAAATCTTGCATTATGTTGTCGCCCAGGTTTAACTGCAAGTCATGTATTCCGTTATTTATACATTATTTTTGTTATGTAATGTAGAAATTACGGTTGAATTATTACAAAAAGCGCGGCGTGGACTTGCGCCACTCAACACGCTTGCCTCAAATATTCGGGTGAGTCGGGATCACAATGTGAGACATTGTTCCTATTTTTCATCAAAGCATCTAGCCGACTAAGGTTCACATTTGTATACAAATAATATCATATTACTTCATAAATTATTATAAATACCATTTTATCAATATTTTAATATTCTTTACGCTGCATTCCGCGTGTGGCAGGGCAGGCAGCGGGAGTCGGATTCTAGACGCATTGCGTGTTAAATGGCGGAATTCGAACCCACAAGCTGTCATGTTTAGTCACTCGCTTGTACCTCTGCGCCACGATTCGCCTCATTCTCGACAGGATGGGTTTTCGTCAAAAATAACGAGTGACATGGCGTTAATACCTTACATTCTAGAAATACTAATGCAGGAATTTCGGCCAAAAAGTCAGAAATTAATTCTAAAGTAGCTATAAACTATAATCTTTATATAAATAACATAATATCGCTTACTTCTTGCTTGCACTGTTCGAAGGCAGAAACGAATCCTTTAGTCAGCTTGTGCATGATCTCCTGCGACGGCGACACCCTGCAAGCTTGCATCAACAGGCACATCACCAGAATCAGTTGCCATTTCTGTACTGCCATCTTGCATGTCACTCTTCATTTTGTAAATTGACACTCTTATATAGTGCTTTGATAAAACGTGTTCTATTACACAAAGTATTTAAAAATCAAGTAACGTAGAATTGACAGAAATTACAAAGGTTCCGTATAAGATAATCTTGTTTCATGATTCAAACTTCTGCCTTATCAGGTACTTCATGGCAGGTGGAATTCTTTATACATATATAAACACAATATTTTTATCCTCCGTATTCACTCTGTACCGCTCCGACGCTGTGCCGCAGCTCCTCGAAGGCCCCGTTTTTATTTCTAGAAAAAGTGAAGAATTGAACCACTTCAGAATGAAAATGACGAAAATGTGTTATTATATTATGTATCATGTGCTACCTGCAGTGGGATCCATTACACACTCACGCAACACAAAACTTACGTTATATATTTTTTAATAAAATAACTGAATGTACATATCACTAATATTTAATTGTAGGTTGTGTTGATTCACACAACAGTCCACCGGAAGTGTGTAATTATTCCCTGACAGCAGTCACCGAAGTGCAAGTTCATTGTTTAGAGTATCTGGTAATTAATATCCATAGTTTATCATTAGCATAAGCTTCACGCCTTATTCCGGCTCTGTCAGCCTATTCTATATTGAAATTATCTAATATCAAGTCTGTGGCGGAACTCAACGCCGCTATTTAGCTCATTTTACTATATGGGGGGGCTCATTTACTATAATATAATACACGTTATAAATTATACTAGGTTTTACCTGCGACTGCGATTTCGGGCTAAAGAAAAGTCACAGTTTTAAACTAAAATGAATATACAGAAGCTGAACAGTTTGCTCCACGAGGATCCCTCTGGCTCCCCTGTATTCGTTGTAGCAAAGACAATCACAAGATCCCTGATGCGGAGAAAGTCAACTTTCTACTATTTACTTCTGTTTTTCTATTTAAAATATTTCTTATGTTTAGTTATCTTTTAATACGAATAGGTGTAATGGGAATTAGCTTCATCCCGCGCATGCGCACTGCGGGACGCGGATTACTCTTCATTAAGTGATGTCGGTACGGTGCTGGCGTTCGAGGCATTTGTCACTTCTAAGCCCTACATTATATATAACAATGATTAAGCTCAACAAGCTACTGTAATTAGTGGGCTCATGCTACCATTTATAATATATAAATGTGACTTTATATATGTGAGCATGTTTGTTTAATTAAAACGCAAAAACTACTGATCAATTGCAACAGAATAACCCAACAGAGTGTTTATGTGTCGATACCAAAGCGAACTAATGGAAATATAAATGTTCCTCGAGTGGGAATCGAACTCACAACCAGTGGCATTTACAGTAACACTTTGTGCCCCGACGCCGCGACCGAAATAATCGTGTTATACTCGTATACAATATATACTGTAATGTATTTCATGTTTGAAAAACAGTATTTTCTTTTATCTAATTTATTTAATTTCGTTTCAGGTACGTTCATTAGTCCGCCCTTAAATTAAGAGCATAAAGGTAAACCTTTTTTAAATTTTTTTTTACTTATATTGTACAATTGTATTGATAAGAATTGAGAACATACAGCAATACAATTGTGAAGGAATGTAGTAAAGTTTTATTTCATATTTTTTACACAACAATACTTACTGAAAATTTAATAACTTTTCTTAACTTTTAGCAGGAATTTTATAGTAAATTTAGTTTTACTTGAATGTATGAGCAGGATACGGCACATAAAACGACTATCATGTATTGTAAAATCATTAAAGGCAGGTTAACCTGAGTGGATTAAACCCACAAAGCCTACTTAGCTCGCCGACTATTCCCCGACTTACCTTCGTGACAGTTATGCGGCGATGTCAAAATACAAAGCGTTATTATTTGAGGCAGTCGTTGCGCAGCCGATGACGGTTGTGGGTTCGATTTTCTCTTGGATAAATTAAAATTATAATTAAATGTTCTTGAAAAAAGCAATGCATTGCGTGAAGTTCCGCTATTCAATAAGCAATATCTTGAAAATTGGACGGAGAGCGGGGGAGTTCCTTATGCCTACCCTGCCAAATACGAGATACAGCGTGTACAGCGACCTCCTTAACGGAAAACGTGATAGATTTAAATATTACCCCCAGAGACCACCCCCCCCCCCCCACTATTAACTTAAAGTGAAGTAGTCATCTTGTATAATAAAATCAGTGTGTCCACCTGTTCAATCCCGGGCTAATCCCGGTCTGTCGCTGCGCTACAGCACACGACAGCTGCGTGTTACGATCTTATCTGAACGATCGCTGGTGATTTGTCCAGCTGACCCTTGGAGCATAGAGTTAAAAATGTTGTAGACATTGATATTTTTATTTATTTTTTATTTATTAAATTTAATAGAATTAAATGTATCGTTTTTTTATTATGTGTTTTTTATTATATCTAGTGAGTATAAATTTTAGGTTAGGTTAGGTACATAATATGTAGAGTCCGAAATCATAGAATGGCTGACTAAAGAAAAAACAAATAAAACGTGTTTTTAAAATGTAGTAAAAATATTAAATCTTATATTTCGTCAGCTGAAGCTAAATTGTTTGTTTTTTGACAGAATTATAACATTTTACTCGAATATAAGATTATTTGTTTCGTAACATTTTCTAAAAAATGTAAATTAAAATATATATCTGTATAATCATGAAAATATTAATTAAATATAAAATAAAGTAACATTTCAGATCAAAATGTATGTTTGTACAAATACAAATAAGATATACCAACAACCAGAACTATTGAGCATCATATAAATAATGTAATATTGTTAAAACGTCAGTATTGTCGGTACAATAATGTACATCTAAGCGTATTGTAGGTCTATGGCGCTGACCAAGTAGCCGAACGTCTCAGACATCTTATCTCGGGACATTAACAGACGTGGATTTGCGGCTCTCGGGCCTAATTGACGACCGTATTACACTATGTAAGCTTTTTATATATATAAATGTTTTATATGTATGAAAAATATTATGAAATTATATATAATAGGTAATTTTACATAAGGAAGTTAGTATGAGCCCATTGTGGCGCAGTGGTACAACATGCAGCTGTAACTGTTAACGCCGTGGTTGAGAAGTCGAGCTCGACTCAGGAGAACCTCTTGTAGCGGCGGTCGTGTACCACTGACACTACTGAGACTACTGCCACTCCTCACATTCTGATGCAACTTGATGATTAAATGTGCCTGTAATATCTTAATTTCAGTAATATTTCTAATTTCATTGATAAAATACAAGCGCCTTAAAAATGGTAATAGCAAATTTTACATTACATATCTTCTCTCTACTCTAATAAATCAAAGATTTTTTTTATAAAAAAAATAGCTCTTATAAAAAAAATCAGCTTTATGCTGTATCCCGCACACAGCAGGGTAGGTAGAGGGAACCTCGGTGTTCAGACACTCCGTTCGTTTATTATTAATTTTATTTATTTGTATACATAATAAACTATAATAATAAATTGAATAGCTTAGACATATGTACTGAAAAGAGTAGGAAATATGTGAAAAATAAACCAAACTGTAAAATGACAAATAATCCAAGCTGTGCTTTACAAGATAAAGCTTCGATCCCGCGTAACGAGCGCACAGTCTGTTGGCGTCCGTCCAAAGCGCGGGGTTAAGTACCGCTTTAATGTATTTTATATGTTTACTTACAATTCTGTTTTATTTTATTGCAATCTGTACCTACGCAATTTTTACATTGCAAAGTACCTATTGATAGTACAAAAACATTGAATTAGCTAAGATTGAGTATTCTATTTAAGTTTTTGAGTCTTTACCTTACGAATATTAATTTTGTGAATAAATGCATATGCAATAATAAAGATGCATTTAATTTGTGAAAGAAAAGAAGCGGTTCTAATTTGGTAAAAAAATTAATTATGAATGAATTAGGGTTTAATTTTATTTCTATAGTCTTTATCCCGCACAGAGCGAGGTAAGCTGAGATACTCTAAAAACCTGGTGTTAAGACACTCTGTTATGTTCAGAATACAGCGTGTAGCTAAAAAAAATAAATCGTAGGGATTTGATCTCGATTCAATTCGTAATAAGGGCAAAACAATCAAATAGTAAAGTAGATAACACCTAAGTATTTCGAATCTATGATAATAATAGTTAAAAGTTAGTTTGTGGCACCACTACAGGTGTGCACTATCTGCGAGTACATCACTAAGCGGATATAAAATAGAGTCGTTTGGTAATGTCAGAGCAATAAATAGATATAAATTGCAAACTATTGATTTATAATATCCAATCACGTAATTGTGGCAGCAGTGAGCAGTGAGTTATGGTGCGAGTGGCTCCTTAGGTACAGCCTGCAGGGCCATTAAGGTGCGTTTATATACTTTTTGCTTATGTTCGCGTCTGTAGTATTATGTATGATAGAGAATCCGGCTTTGAAACAAGCTTTCTCCATATATTTATTAATATTAGGATATCATTACTTAAATAGGATATTTCTTTACATATTTACTTTATTACGGATTTAATTATGTCATATAGATAGGAAATATATTTTTCTTAATTCAAATTACTAGCCAATGAGTCGCAGGGGTACAAGCGTGGGACTGTAAACGTGACAGGTTGTCGGTTTGATTTTCACATGAGGATTTTCACATGAATATTTAATATTATGATATCAATTTCATGCAAAGCGTGGCGTTAGGTTTTGCTAATTAATCTCCAGAATTCGGCAGAAATTGAGTACGAAAATGTCTTAATGTCAATACAGGCTCCCGGGTCCCTCCGACCCCCCTGTTATGTGGGATACAGAATGTGGCTGAAAGAAAATCCCTAGCTTTTTATATTAGGAAATATATTTTGAAATAACTGTATACTGAAGATTTAACGATGATTTGACTTGACCGATTAAATTCAAGCAGCGCCATCTACACCACACAGCTACAACGTTAGCTATTGTTTGTTTGTGTTGTTGTCCGCCGCACTAGATGTCGCTACACGTAAGAGAAGTGACGTTCCTATACTGTGGAGACTGGATTTAAATCTTTCTCGCTTAAACGGAAACCTAGATTTATTTTATCAACTTAAAATTATAAATAAAAATTACTACTCATATTGATCGTGTTTTTATAGCGCCAAATACTGGTCATTCAAAACGCATCGCCTCCAGAATTCAGCAAACGGTGGGGAAAGGAAGTGACTTAATAAGGACGGAGTGTCCTTACACTAGATTCCAGATTTTCTTTGTTCAACCGTGAAGGTTAAAGTCACGCTAAAAGAAAATGTTGATCCTTAAAAATATCCTATAAAACGTGAATAAATACGCGATAGTAATGGATTCGTTTCAATTTATTTATTTAATAAAATAATAAATTAAGATATTTAATTTTATTGCATGTGTAGCAATTACCGTGCAATAGTAGATATTAATGTCCGCCACCAGCAAATCGTATTATTACCCCACTTCTTCAAATAACTGTAACGAATTTACACAATCATTATATTGTAAATCTATTAAAACAAAATATAAATTACTGTAGAATTATATTTGTACAAACGTAGAATAAAGTCTTTTTAAATAAAGTCTTCCATCCACTTTTCGAGATATTGAGTATTGAGAGGTGAAACTCAACACCATGCTTTGTCTCGTTATGAGAGCGAGGAAATGAAAATATCTTATTAACCTTAAATATTTTAAACCAATACTCAATTACTTAAAATATTTAATTTAATTATTTGTCTTTATTTAATCTAGCCTAATTTTCACGTTCAAACTCACAACTTCCGTTAATAGTAAGCAGTAAAGACATTTATTATCTGAGCCACTACATTACGTCATTAATTTTCACTTAAACTTACATACAAACATATCTAATATTATCTCATAAGTTATTCAACTTAAACGATAACTTTGACTCGTGGCGGTCATAAACAACGGTGGTCAGTTTAATTTCCGGTCCGTTATCCCGCGCTACATACAACTCCTTATCATCTTAAATGTTAATATATAGTAAGTATATTTAATGTAATATATTTAGTTTAAATATATTTAAGACAAACAGTGTGTATATAAAGTTGCTTTTCCTTGAGGCTTAATTCAAGTAATAAAAGAACCCCCAGCTAATTGTGAGCAATTAATTGCCTACTACTACCATTACGCTTAGAGGCAGACGCTGTCCCGCAGCACCACGAGGGCCTCATTTATATTAGATTCAAATACAATAATGGTCAGTCAGATTGCCACTCGAGGAAATTAAATAATTATATATATTTCCATTTCTTCGCTCTGGTATCGAAGCAAAAGCGCAGCGTTGAGTTCTCCACTTAACATGCAGTCTCTCCAAAAGAAAGTGGGGAACACAGTTTCTTAACACTAGGTTCCCTCTGCCCTGTTGTGTGCGGGATACAGCGTGAAGATGAAAAAATACATTAGATTAGTAACTCCAACTGGCAATCCATCTTCTACACTGAATAGTTACAATAAACTGTTATATACATATGTAAGTGGTCCTCGAGAAATATTATTTAAACAATTACATCATTAATAAAGTGAAAATTCATACACTTGTTATTAAAGTGTATTTTTTAGTATTTTACATACACACCTACATATGTAATATAATATATTATATGTGTAATTCGTTGTCGTATTGTTAGACGTTTCCTTTTGATAAGCATCTATTTTCATTTGGCTTTGCTTCCAGTTAAGTAAACATCGAGTGATTAATTACCGCTGTCGCGGCGTAGTGTCAGACTCTTTCGCGACGGTAGCAAGTTCGATTATTTTATTTAAATTAATCTCACCTGTTCTCTCTGGTAGCTATAGTACGGCGTTGAGTTCCACGAAGGACGGGGGTGTTTCATCATTAGGTTCCCACTGTGCGGGAAAAATGCATTAACGTGAAGCTGAGTAGGAATCTGATGTCTTATATAAGTTATCAAAAGTAACTTTATCTGTTGAGAGTACACTACTCTACGTATTTTCTGACTAATAGGATATTAGGGGAAAAAATCATTCGTTTCTACCTCGTTTCATTTAAAATGACCTAAGTTGAATAAGGACATATTATGTACAATCACTGCGTCTGTGGCATTTTCATTTTTTCCTCTTGATTTCTTGATCACTTTATATAAAAAAATATAATACAGAAATAGACAAACCAACAACAAAGCGCAATTATGATATAAATCGGATATTACACATAAAAAATCTAATACATATATAACATTTGAAAACCGGATACAATTATATAACGGTATTTTATATCCGTATCCTGTCTGTGTATCCTTAGCCGGATATGTGGTGAAGCGTGAATACAGCTGAAGGAACTGTAAGTAGCAGTCAGACTAGTGAGTGGATCTCTTGAAGGCTGATAAGAGCGCTCGGTTAATTAAAATGGATATTAAAATTGGTTTAAGGTTCGTTTTTTATAAAATATTTTATATTTTATTAAGTGTTTTATGTTCATTTGATTATTATATTTGCGGATTTAAATATAGGTCAGTGGATGTCATTTGTGGAGAACTTTGTGACTTTTCTGGCTTAACAAAGGGAGTGAATTCGAATCCCGCTCGGGGGAATTAATTATACACTTTTAATACATAACAGAAACCATTAATTATGATTGTAATTCTTATAGTATTATCACGTTATACCTACTCGCTACAAGCGTCGAAGTGAGCGGGGATCTGTTCTCTAAAGCCACGAAGAGCAAAGCAGATGAGAAAAATTTACAAAACAGCGTGTTCGACTTCATCATAGTGGGGGGCGGCACTGCAGGGTGTGTGCTCGCTAATCGGTTATCAGCCGTGGCTGACTGGAAGGTGAGGCAAAACATGACGTAGATATATTATTATATATATATATATATATATATTATATATATATATTATTATTAAAGGATATTCAATGTACCTATAGGAAAGGAGAAAGGGATTTTACGTTATATAGTTGGTCTCTGCGCTTTAGTAACGAAATCGACAAAAAATATTTGTTCATCAAATATTTTCACTTCCTCGGTTTGGCAGGGCAGTATCTCGAACCTTCCTTATTACACTATGCGAGGAAGAACGTGATGATGGTATAAAAATATAAAATCTTAACTAATATTTTGTAATAATATACAAAATAATGCATCAAAATCAAAAAATACTAATAATACTAAAAAAACATTAAGACAAGCAATAAAGCCTTTTTTAAACCATATATTGATTAATTTCTTAAAGATCCTAGTCCTTGAAACCGGAGATGAAGAGAACATAGATTACAGCATCCCAGGAGTACCTACAAAGGAATTTCGCCCAATTTTATGGAATTTCCGAACAGAAAGAAATGGCTTTTCATGCTTATCAAGACCTGGGGGTAGTTGTGAAGTAAAAACAGGGAAAGTGCTGGGAGGATCTAGTGTTACTAACGATATGAAATACACAAGAGGATCAAAGAAAGACTATGACGCTTGGCATAGTAACGGAGAAATGGGCTCTCTGGACTGGAAATTTGAAAATTTGATTGAACATTTCAAAACTTCTGAAGATAACGGTGAGAATAAAAATTTCAACATACGCTTTAATCGGTCATAAAAAAAGTATTATAAAATAAATTAATATTTATTAACATAAAATAAATTAATTTTAATTATGTTTGTTATTGGGGCCAGTCGTGGCGTAAGGGATATTATAAATAAGTACAATCCTACTTTTATTTTCAGGTGACTATGATGTTCTCATGAATTCTTTCTACCATTCTCGCGGCGGAGAAATGCATGTACAAAGATTTAAATACGTTGATCGCTACATGGAACTATTTCTGGGTGCGTTTGCAGAGTTAGGATTTCGATCTGTAGATATTAATACAAATGTACCGGAAGCTGCTGTGAATAATCAATTTGTTATTTATAACAACACCCGGCTGAGTACGTACAGCGCTTTCCTCAAGCCGGTGCGGCACAGGAAGAATTTAATAGTGAAGACGAAAGCTACAGTGACTAAACTTATTATTGAGGAACAAGAAAAAACTGTAGAAGGAGTTATATATGAAGTAGAGAAAGGCAAAGAACATGCAGCGTATGCCAAAAAAGAGACTATTTTGACCACGGGGGCGATAAATAATGTACGATTACTTCATTTATCAGGCGTGGGGCCTTCTACTGAACTAACCAAAAATAACATAACTGTTAAAGTTGATCTCCCAGTAGGTGCCAATTACCAAGATCAGGTGACGACAGGTGGCTTAGCGTTTTCTTTGAATGAAGTACCAACGTTCAGCGAGAGCCAAATCATTGAAGATTTTAAAATTTGGTTTCAAAACAGAGGCGGGCCGTTAGCTTCTCGAGGAATAAACCAAATATCAGCCTTTATTCAATTATTTCAAAATACAAACGGACCAGATGTGGAATTGTCTTTGGAAGGAAATTATATTCGAAGTGACAAATTTATGCTTACTAACGTATCTGTACACACGGCCGAAGAGTCAAACTTACCACTACCGTATTATAATTTAGTAATTATTAACCCTGTATTGTTGAAGCCTAAAAGTAAAGGTAAAGTAACCTTAAACAAGAGAAATCCCAAGTATGGTCGGCCTGTTATACAGGCAAATCTTTTAAAAGAATCTGAAGATTTGGATGCGATCATTGATAGCGTTGATATAGCATTGCAAATGCTCGACACAAAGGAGATGAAGAGAGCGGAAATCAAATTAGCTCCTTTAGATGTATTTCCCTGTGACAGATTACAGAACCGTGATCAGTGGAATTGTATAGCAAGACATTATACGAAAGCTTTAGGTAATCCTATAGGTACGTGTCGTATGGGAGAGAACAGAACTACTTCCGTAGTTAATTACGATTTGAAAGTACACGGTATTGAAAGACTTAGAATAGTTGATGCGTCAGTAATGCCGACACATGTACGTGGTGGCATTTATATACCAACCGTTATGATTGCTGAAAAGGCAAACAAATTAATAATGAAAGACTGGAAAGAGACCAAAAACAACTTTTTATAATATTAAGATAGGCACTTAAAATAATAATACGCTTAG
The DNA here is from genome assembly GCA_037355905.1 of Heliconius aoede. Lineage (NCBI taxonomy): Eukaryota > Metazoa > Arthropoda > Insecta > Lepidoptera > Nymphalidae > Heliconius > Heliconius aoede. Next base: position 32,686 of record JBAIZZ010000246.1, on the reverse strand, counting down.
ATTTACATAAATAAAATGAAATAAAAAATTAGTACCACGTTGTTTTTATTAAGTCACTAGCTTTCTCAGCTATCATTATGACTGGAGCTGCAGTTGAACCCCTGGTTATTTTAGGTACTATCGACGCGTCAACTACCCTCAAACTTGCAACGCCATATACTCTTAAATTATAATCGACCACAGATTCAGGGTCTTTAGCTGGACCCATTTTACATGTTCCAACATAATTATGAAGAGGAGCAGAAAATTGTCTCACTATACATGACCAAAATTCTTGTGTAACACGTTCATATTCTTTGCATTCATTATTAAGTATCAGGCGAGGATCAAACTCAAAGTCTGCCGACTTAAAAACTTCAGTGTCAAAAAGTCTGACAACTTCTTGAATCCCCTCCAATATTTTCTTCTCATCAGTAGGATCTTTAAGAAAGTTGGGATAGATTAAAGGTGATCCAAAAATAGGATTTGTTGCATTCAACACAACTTGTCCACGACTCTTGGGCGTCAATAAAGATGTGCAAATATCTATTCTATCGTAATACATATTTGAATTATGTCCACGAAATCTAAATTCAATGTCAGGCGTTCCTAAAATTTCAGAGATACTGCTCTCGAAGAAAGCAACAACTTGAAAATTGGCCGATAAAGGTCCTGAGCCTTTAGAATAATAAGTTGTTATATCTTTTAATTTCTCTGGAAATCTGCAAGTAGTAGCTGTTTTACCCAACTTTATAACGGGGAGACAAATAGATAAATGATCTTGAAAATTACCTCCCACGGGCAAATCATATATGACTTTAATATCTAAATATTCTAAATACTCCTTCGGTCCTATACCAGATTGCATTAAAAGTTTCGGGGAATTTATAGCACCAGCGCTTATAATAATTTCTTTCGAAGCTTTCACTATTGTTTTTGTACCATTCTTTATATATTCTATTCCTACCGCCCTAAAGTTATCTCTACCGTCTTCAATTATTATTCTAGTTACAAGAGCTTGTGTTATAATGTTAATATTTGTTCTTAATTTTCTAATAGGTTCAATAAACGCTGTGTAGGCACTCACACGCTCTCCGAAGTACGACATAGTTTGTATCCTCATGAATCCTAACTGATTCCTTCCATTAATGTCAGTATAATTATAGCCGAGTTCGTTTAGCGCACTGAGTAGGACATCACCGTTCTCGTCGACATACGGATAACGTCCCACGTCTAGTGGCCCTTGCGTGGAGTGGAAGAATTTATTCTTTGATATATCCTTGTCGTAATTCCCCTCTGAGTACTTAAAGTAGGGCAGCACTTGGCTAAAACTCCACCCTTCATTGCCGTTGAGAGCCCATTCGTCGTAATCCGCGGGACTGCCTCTCATGTACGCCATGTCGTTGATTGTAGACGTCCCCCCGACGACTCTGCCTTGTACCACCTCGCAACCTTTTATGTGACGGTTTTGACAAAATCTGGAACGTGTTTAAATATTTAGATTAGTTTTATACCTTACAAATATTTGTGCCTATAATTAGTATACATTTAAAATAGAGAAATAATTATCTTTTATCAATTTGTTATAAAAGTAAAGAGTTATATTTACATTTTTTATGAAAAAAAAACAACATCACGCTTTTCCCCGCGCAACAAGATTAGCAGAGGGAACTTAGTGTCAAGCTTACCCTTTCTTTGGCCGCATGGAATATTGCCAGTCCAAAGCAGAGCCTTTAAATTCACTAGTAAGGCCTGGAATTATTGTGATTTTGGGCTCCTCAGAGCCAGCCTCAATGAGTAGAACCTGCGAAATTGTCAAATATTATAAATTTCTAACTTACTTTTTTGCTTCACGCTTTATCACGCAAATTAGCATGTTAGGCAGAATACATGTATAGATTAAACATAATGCTAAGACACTTTATGTCATCTCTCTCAAAACTTGAGGCGTTAAACAGAGACATTAAGTAACTGGCGCAACTTTTCTTCCCAGATATAAGCAAAAACAATCCCTTCGAATGGAAATCAAATCCACAACCATCGCTTTTAACTGCTCATTACACCGCTATATGCTCTTAAAACTATTACAACAATTTAGTGTTAAGAGTTTGATACTTCAATACAGGATAGTTCATCGAAAGTTTCATGTTTTAATTATAGAGGATAAATGTGCAAGGTGCATATGCACCTTGCACATATACTTATTATTTTATTATATTACACGTATTTATTTCAAGTCGTGTAGTTAACATATGTATATCTAATTTACCTTCCATTTCCTATTTTCTGACAGTCTGCTGGCAACTACGCAACCAGCTGTTCCTCCGCCCACAACTATAAAATCATAGTGCTCTCTCTCACCATCTTCAGTATCATCATTATACACAAATTTATTCCTATAAGCTTGTCTAAGTTTTAAATTTACACTATTTTTATCTTCTTTGAGAATTTCTTCGTTTTTATGGAAATAATCTGGTGCAGGTCCAATATGCCCATATAAGGTATGAATCAAAGCGATCAATAGTATAGCAGTGGGTGCGCATTCAATGTGTCCATCGCATGGATTGCAAAAATCTTCTGTAGTGTTATTAGGTGAATTCATTTCATTTTCATTTTTTGTAATATCTTGAATCTTCTTGTTCTATTCATAATTAATTTAATTTAAGCAAATCACCAAAATAAACTCTCTTCTCACTCTCATTTCAGATAACATGAGTATTCTGACTCAAAAGAATGCGTACTGACAGTTTGTTTACCATTTGTTCACACGTATACAAACATACGTACTAATTAACAATATGATGTGTCTGTCTGTAGTAAATTTTTTAATAATTTCACGCTGTATCCCGCAAATAACAAGAGAGGCAGAAATGCCTAGTTTCAATACTTTGCGTTCTCAAAAAACTCTCGAGCGGGAATGGTAGCCATTACTCGTTAGAAACAGTCGAACGTCGTCGTGAATGTACAGTAGTCGTAGAATATTTTTAAAATAGGTAGAGATGCCTCAATATAAGAAAAACTAGGTAAAACCTAACGACATCCTTATAGATCATTTGTTGTTCAGTTTATACACATTGTTGTATTGTTTCTATCCCGGAATTTCATAGCTTAATAGTTTCTAATGAATTCTTCGCGTGCGCTTCTTTTACTTTTCTTGGAAATATATAAAATGGTAAACATGCAAAGTAGAGATTGTATCCAGCCTTCACTAACGAGGTAAGTGAGTTGACTGCAAAATGCTATTATTAATAAATATGAGACACGGTGTTAGACTGTAAACTCAGGGTAATTATTTTACGTATTGCTCAGGCCAAGACAGTCTGCGACGCTAAAACTTATCTGCCTGTGGCGGTAAGTGGTGAACGGAGTGTCCTACACTAGATTTTCCCAGCTTCCCGATATAACGTCAAAATAAATAAATTGTGGAGAATTTTGAATTTTGGAGGCATTGCGTGTTAAGTGGCAGAATCGCCTCGAGTGGGGATCGAACCCACAACCGTCGCGTTACAGTCACACCCTTGTGCCACCGCGCCACGCCGGCCTTAACTTAAGTGCTCCAAGTATTATACGTTCTAACTTCAGAATATTTACAAAGGAAATATTATAGATTAAAAATACTATTTGCATGTTAAGTTACATAAATGTTTCTTACAAATGCTATTTTTCAAGTACATATTATAAAAGTTAAGTGCCTGATAAAATATTATTGCAAATATTCGAAAGCGTGTAATTATCGTGTTTGTATATGAGGATGTGTTAAAAGTAATCTTTATATTTTACTCCATTAGAGCAGTTTCGGTATGCCTGTAGATTTTCTCGGGTTCAAATTCGAACGCGGGAGATATATTCAATATAATTTCGTTTCTTTTTTTTTAATATTTATGAATGCAAAATAAACTTGAAAAAGGATTATTTTTGCTATGTACCTATATATGTTATGGAAATAGATTACGTCTAAATAAAATAAATAAACTATATATTAAAGATCGTCGTGGCACCGAGGCGTAAGCGTGCATATTTAAACGGTCTGAATCGGTTCTGTCTTCGATTCTCACTCGGAGGAATGAAATGCTCAATATTTTCATATCTACGCTCTGGTAACAAGAACTGCGGCATTGAGATCTTTCACGTAGCATTCAACGCCTCAAGAATTCGACTGGAAATGACAACTAGAAGTGTCCCCAGATCCTCTCAAATATTTAATGGAACTTACTTAGTGTAAAATACCAGTGGAATTCAAGATATGGTACTATATTTTTCCTCAGTGGTATGACGGAAATAATTCTCTCAGAAAGACTATCGCACTTATAGCCATCGTTTTTACAGGTGTATGAGATAAATAAAACTAAAACTTTTTTTTATATAAAATCATTCCGTAATTATCATAAGTTCTTCTCTAAATATATATTCGTTTATATAAATAAATAAACCAGAGTAATAATAATATGTAACTATATTTTAAAAACACTGATAAGAGTTATTATAGTATGAGATGTAATACAAACGTTATAGTCTTTATTACATCTAACAACGCGAGTGAGGTGCGCAATTTCATGGTAACTTAAATTAGCTAAAGCTCGATATAAGCCCGGCTGTAAACCTGTAATAACGTTATGGCAGACATTATTAACATTGTTTCAATGAACTTAATCCGTTGAAAACTTTAGTACTGATCTAATGCGAAAGTTTAGGCTCCGACTTCCATGGGGAATGATTTATTTTCGTTTCCTCACTCTGGTTAGAAGACAACGGCGGTGTTCAGTTACGCCACTCGACACGCCATGTCTTGAAAAAACTAACACTTATCTAACATGCAATCGTCTACGATTATAGATATCATGTCAGTATTTACGATGACATTTCGTTTGTCACGAACTCATTAGAGGTTGATGTGAGTGGAAGTGAGCGTCCTGTGATTTACTTTCATATCTTGTATACATATTCTAGCTTGTGTTTTTGTCTGTAAACATTTTTATGTCCAACTAAGCGTTCTTTTCCAACGTTCTATCTATCTCGTGTATATTAAAACGCAAATGAATCCTCGAATGTCAGCAATCTTATCTTCATTTTGATCGATTTGAAACAAATTGAATTAATGTAATATATAAATATATTACAATTAGGAAACTAAAAATCTATTAGTACCTTTGTAATCAAATGATAAAAGTGATAAGTAATCGTTGTGTATGAAACATGACACTCTCTCACTCTCTGTGGCTCATTTGACGAGAGTGAGTCGTGGGTTTAATTTCCACTCAGAGAAATTAATTACCTTCATTTCTACGTTTCAGTAAAAAGTCATTGTGTTCTGCTACTCAACACGCAATGTCTCGGAAATTGGACGGAAAGTAGACGACGAAATATTCTTAAGACTGAGCTACCTCTGCCTACCGTGCTATATGCGAGTATTTATGTAAAAATGTGCAATTAGAGTTCCTAAGATTGGCGCGACAAACAAACAAACTCATCAACTTCAATGTCAGCATGTCTGTAGATATGTAGATATTAGTATAGATATGAAAAAATAATTCATTTGAGAATTAGTCATCTTTGGTGAAACAAATCACACGAAACTAATGATTTGTAAAACGTTGTGGGACATCGCGCTCGGTCGGCCGTGAGAAACGGAAACAGCTCTCATAGCTGCGAGCGCGTTACTTGGTAACCTTACTGACGATATTGTATATATATAGTGGGTTCGAATCTTAATGGAACAAAATTATATTTATTAATATAATTATTATTATAATCGTTGTGTACCAGGTAGAAACGGTTGTGAGTGCGATTCTACACTGTTCACTCTAGTGACGTCGAGCTTCACTATATAACATGCAAAATTTCTATATTAAAATTTGCGGACGATTGAGACCGGCGTGTCCAACACAAGGTTCCCTTTGTCACCCTTCTTTTTTAAATGTGGGATAAAGCAGAAGCTATAAAAATAAACAGATATTCTTTAGTATTTTTTACATAAATAACACGATCCAGCAATATATTTGAATGCAGCCGCCCAAATGCGGTGTAAGCCTTTTATTGCCAAAATTTAAACGGCGGTCATAAAATTTTAAAGCGATTTTAATCCGCGCAATACGAAACGAACGATAAAATAACAATAAAACGCTGGCAATCCTCTCATTATTTTAATAGAGAAATAAGTTGGACCACAGGAGAGTTGCTCTGAGTTTCCTCTTATTTTTAATGTGCGATACGGTTATGATCATTGGAAGCGGGTTTCTGGGGGAAATGTGGGAATAGACTATTCACAATTTCAAGCTAATTTTATGGCAATTTTAATCAAAAAAGAGGAGTGTCCACTCGCCCCTTCTCCACCCAGAGACACTGTGATAATTATTCCAGGTTAACTGAACTGCACTATCAATCTATCAGAAAATAAAAACCATCAATATACTAGTAGATTAGTCCCCATTAGGATATTTCCGTTCTGCACTTTGCTCCACATTCTTGAGGCATTGCGTGTCGCTTTGCTTTGTTACCAAAGCGAGAAAATGAAAATATTAAATACTTCATTCCCTTGAAAGGGAATCGAACCCCCAATTGTCGCCCTTTCAGTCACACGGTTGTGACTGCGTCGACATCCTCAGTGATGAGGCTTATTGATATTCAAAAGCATGTACAATATGAGCAATACAGCGCCATGGACAGCGACCGCCGCAATGGCTTAATGCGGCCGTTCATTCTAATAAAGTTAGATTGTAAAGCTCAGTGTCGGACGGGCGATACTGCAAATATCAGTCTGCTAGTCCCAAACTAAAACAACGTGGGAGGTCTTCTAAACCACTGAAGACGATGATATAGTGTATATATATTTTATATATATAAAAAAGAACTCTCCTAAATAAGTAAATGTTGACGGCGACAAATCGGATTTTAATCGATTCTTTACATATAGACCGATTCTGTCGTCACGCCGCCGTACTTAGTGGAGCGAGTAGTTGACCGACACTCACTTTGTTAATGGTAATTTAACTATAGCATTTGTAATTAAGTCATTTATTATTTTTCAAACTATTTAGCGCTGTTTATTCGCTTAATTATTGACGCGATTGTGACTCAGTGAAACAGTTTTTAGTTGAAAAAGGCTTTGAGATACATTTGGAAGAATGATTATATTAATATTATTTATATTTTCTAGTCTAAGAAGACAATGCACTACGTTCGTTTCTGCCACTGTTTCAAAATAAGCAGAAAAGGAATGTCCTAACGTTAGGATCTTTTACTAGCTCGCTAAATATTTAAAAGTAAATTTAATTACTAGCTGATTTGAACCTGAAATAAAATTTTTTAGTCCAAATAGATTATTATATATAAATAGAAACATTCAAAGTAGTTAAACCTAGTCAACGTTAATTGCAAAAAAATAGTGATAATTAATAAATAGTAAAGCTGTTATATGTAATATATTCCCGTAAATACTCATAATATGCAATCAGCTTTACATACAACCAACAGTCTCCGCTGCGCTCCGGATATCGGGGTCGCTGGTTACTGCCTCAATACCTCCACTCGTTTGTATCAGTGAACTGATTCTTACTTTTCACGCCTTTTCCTGCCTAATAGTCAGAGCTACCCTAGTGTTAAGACACTCCGTTCACCAATTTTCGTCTCGTTTCGAATTTTTGAGACATTGTTCGTTCATTATCAGCACAGCGCCTAGTCTACCAGGTCAGCGAATGAAAAATAAAATAAATATTTATAAAGAAATGTATATTTTAGTATATCAAATTTGCGGCCGTCGTGGCGCGGTGGCACAAGGGTGTCGCGCATAAACGTTATATTTCGCGTTTATATTTCCATTTTTATTCGCTCTGGTGTTGAGGCAATGCGCGGCGTTGAGTTCTACCACTCAACACGCAATGCCTTCAGAATTCGGCAGAAAGTGGGGAACGGAGTGTAATAGCACCAAGGTTCCCTCTGCCTGCTGTGTGCGGGATACAGCGTGAACCTGAAAAAAAAATTGTAAAAAAATTTACATAAAATATTTTGTACATACAAGAACAGCATATGTGTATGTATCCATCCAATAGTCCAAATGGATAAATATATTTTATATTTATCTATATATAGATAAATATCTATCTCAGCATTATCATAGCTAACAAATTAGTTGTCTCGTCATCTCAGCAGTATCCATCCCAAATATTACGATCAACGTTAAACAAAAAATAAAACAATACAAATTTTTCATAGAGATAATGATCCATAATGTTAGGTTGTAGCGCTGGAGGCGAGCGCATGCGTGTTGTAGACGAAGCTGACAGGCAGAGTCAGTTAGGTAAGGCAATTATACTAATTTTGGTATTATGATCGTCGGTTTGAGGGTATTGTGTTGGCAGGAGCAGCAGATTGGCTTCTTGTTTTAAAACAAATTGTATTACAATATGCCAAAACTAGGACTACGTATTGAGACTATAGCGGGGTAGGCGGAGGGAACTTATCCATAAGATAATCTCTTTACAAAATTCTGAATTCCAAACTTTTCCTAATTTTAAAGATATTGTGTGGAATGTTTTTTTCTTATCCTGAAATCGAACTCGCAACCATGAAGTTTAGCGTCAGGCGCTGTGGCTCTGCGCCGTTATCATTTTAGTCGTAACAGTAGCAATTTCAAACAGGGAATACAGACGGAAAACACGTATAGAGTTACGTTATAATAATTTTATGTGAAGAAATGTTAAATAGAAACAAATGATGTTATAAATTGGTTATAATAAAACTTTCTAGCCAACAATCAATCATGAAGTACAATGTATCAACAAAAAAATTAATTTTCCGTCCGTTGTGCCCGATATTAGATTACTCGAGGCGTTTCCGATCATAACTAAATTAATTAAGAAGTAACAGTATATTTTTTTCTTTTATACAGTTTTCGAATTTTTATAAAATATTTCACGCGGGTATTTACATAATCATGTCAGTAATGTGATATAATTCCACAACCTTCGCGTTCTAGTCACACAAGTGTGCCCCTACACCATGACGGCGTCATATAAATATTATCTATTAAAAAACTTTACACCACTCAATACGCAAATTTGGCAGACAGTGGGGAACAGAAGGATACAGAATTTCTTAACACTAGGTTTCCTCTGCCTCCCCTGCTATATGGATAATCCAATTTAAAAACTGCATAACGCTTTGAATACCAACGCTGCGCTTTACATAATCAGACGTGGGGACGGAGAACAGATTGTTTTTACTAGGAAATGAACCAGTGACCATCTTGTATATTCATTTACCCACATGTCTATAACGGTAAATACATTTAAGTCACAATAAATTATAAATGATTATTACGCAAGTATCCCTCAGCACGGGAGAGACGGGCGCGGAGAATGGTGATAGATTGTACCGTTTGACACCGACCACTGTATACTGAATATAGTACAGTATACGTATTCTGGACAAAGTAACGGGGCTTGGATAGTGTTTTATTGCTTCATGCTGTATCTCTCATTAAGTGGGGGGCAAACAGAATGTTGTGTCATGACACTGACACACACTTATCCACGCATCGCTCAATTTTTGGTACACTGCGAAAATTAAATTATTAGATCCACGACCAGCGTTGATGAAATGAAATTTCTTTAAAAGATAAAACTTTCCCTTGTAATTTACCTTTATATTGTAAAGTTCCAGAATAACACACCTAAGTAATAGAATTACTTTATGACTTGTAAATGTACTCACAACGCATATTCCGATGTGAATAGAATAAAACTGTTAGTTCCTCGATGACGCGAGACGTGCTTATTGTTATTGATAATAAACATCTTTTAGCCTAACGCTATATCCCACTCGCAGGGGGGCAGGGCAGGCGAAGGGAACCTGGGGGAGTGTTATGACATCTTGAAACACTGATGCATTGTGTGTTAAGTGACAAAACTCAATGCCGCGCTTTGCTTCGTCACCAGAGCGAGGAAAGGAAAATATTTTATTCTCTAGAGTGGAAATTGAAACCACTTACAGCTGCACGCTTGTGGCTTGTGTGGCTTGTGTGGACTCAAAATTCATAGGGTAATTCTGGTAGATAATAAAAATTATTAAATTTGGCTAGCATCTACAGGTAGTACTAGATCAGGAAAAAAATCTGAACGCTACGTCTGTTGTTAAATAATAGACATAATTAGAGATTTCTACTTTTTAGGTTCACGCTATATATCTCACATGTCAGCGTAGGCAGAGGTAATCTAGAAGCTTACTGTTAAGACACTTAGTTTCCATTAAAACACTCCCACTCCACACTTTCAGCAGATTTACCAAATACTCTAATTTCATGAGTGTGAAACAAGCTTTATAAATTATTTTAACGTGTTCTCTTTACGTAGATAAATACAAAAGAATAACATTTTAAAATCGATTATTCAACAGTTGTCGCACACGGCACTCATTCGCTTCGCTTCGCTTCAAACGAGCGCCGCGACAATGGGCTGTCATTTGTGTGTTGTTGTACGTCATACAACAATATGACTTCTTTGACGAATTGCCCACTAAATGTGAATGAATTTTATTAAATTTTAAGTACTTTTTTTAGCTTCACATTGTAACTCCATTTACAGCACATATACCAGGCTAGGCAGAAGGAACGTAGTGTTAACACACTTCGTATGTTACTCACCATCTATTTTAAAGATATCGTTTGACGAGTGGCGGTTTCGACGCGGCGTATTGTTCTATTACCGTGACGAGTAAATGAAAATATACCGATTGCGCGATGGTATGGTCAGGCTATAAAAATAAAAAAAACAATTATAAAAAAAGAAAAATCGTATCTTTAACATTTATTGCAAATGTTAGAAAATATGTAAAAAAGACGTAGCAGGAGTTGTCCCGCGCCCCATGGAGGCCGTCCATGCGCTTTGACCACTAAGCTATGTTATAAGTTCGCATCGGGCTTGCTACAGCTTATTTTTGCTATAGCATCTCTGTACGGCAATTTCAACTTCCCAAATATAATTACATAGAATTATCATTTCGCAAGAGAGAATGCTATTTATAAAAACTTTTTACATTTTGAAGTAATGTACCACAAAACAATATTATTTAATCAAAGCATTTCACAGTTCGATGTGATTCGCAATAATAAAAAAGACACCAAAAGCTACAGATAATTAACTTATATATTATGTGCAGATAAAGTTAATTTACAATAAATCTCTCATAGCTGATTATATCTAGACATACAGCATGTGGAGGGCGGAAGGACCAAGGCGGTATGGCGTGCGAGGACGCGCACGCAAGCGCAGACGCAGGCAGATATCATCGAATGCGAATCCGCGATTAATTAACTGGCATTGACACGTTAATTTATATGAAGGCGTTGTAGCGCAATGGGACACCGTCTTACTTTATTGTATGTGTTACAGGTTCGATTCCCGTTCGGGAGGAATAAGTTATTATTATATTTTTTTTAATATCCCTTTATTGATTTTTTTGTGATTGATTATTAATGATTTTTTTTTTCTTTTTCAGGTAATATATAATATGAAGATGTACAATTCTACACTAGAGCATTAAATGCAAAATATCTAGTTTAGATAGAGACATGAAAAGACGTAAGACTTTTTTTACTTTTATGGCAAGACTTAAAATAACATAAGCAATATGAAAACTTTGTTTACTTTGTAAATATTTAATATTGAACCTCAATTCATCACACTTATAGCGTATATGGTGAATCGCTGAGCCGCGATGGTGTCCATATCCATATTACCACATTTATCTTGAGCTTCTTCTCTTTTAGATTATTTTCTATTAGTTTTATTCATTATAAAAGTACATCAGTACTGATGGAGAAGTTTCTTTGATGGAATCAACCCGTCATTGTCCAAGGCCAGTGGACTGTGGAACTCATCCTTGATTGCCCGTTAAATTACATACAATTTCAATAATTTAAACCTAACCTTTGTTTCTATTGTTCTTGAAATTTAAGAGACCTTTGAAAAAATCGTAGGCCAAAAAAATATCAATCATTTTTTTTACTATGATTTTTATAATTTTTTTCTATTGAAAATCTTTTGGTATTTTAGTTCTACGAGTAAGGTTTTAGTTTCTTATCTTTACAAGTGGTCGTAATTTTCAAAAAATTACAACGTACGTATATTTTTTGAAAATTTGATGTACCTTTGTCTCGAATGAAGTGGCAACCGCTTCAAACTAATCTTTTGTTAATGATAACTGTAATACAAATAACAATGGGCTCTCAGACTAGTCTTTGATAAGTCGATTCCATTGTGAAATCGATTTGAAATCATTCGATAGTTTTGTCATTCATTCATTCGGTTCAATATTCGATGGGAATTAGATGAAATTGGCAGTTGTGAGCTGTTACTACTGACTTTGTATCTCGACTATAATTGTGTAATTAAATTCTAAATAATTTAACTAATAGTCCGTTTGGTGTTCATTTATTGTTAGTTTGTAGTTCGTTATTTGTAAGAATACAAAATGTTATATTAATTAAGTTTTGAAAAAAAAACTGCCTACAAAACATACTACTATCAGCCTTTTGTAGTCCACTGCTGGACATAGGCCTCCCCTAATGCTCGCCACTCCTTCCGGTCCTGCGCCCTTTGAATCCAGCGGCTTCCCGCTGTCTTCTTTAGGTCGTCGGTCCACCTGGTTGGAGGGCAAAAAATAGAAAATAATATTTTAATTACATGAAAAAAAGAGGAACTAACGAAATTAGTGGTGGTTATACACTTATTTAGTATTTCTTATTTAAAGTACGTTATTTTTGTAGTCAGTGAGTGCCAGTCAATAAAGGAAAGGAGGTGGAGAGCGGAATGTCTTAACACTAAGTTCCCTTTGCCTACCGTGCTGCCTGGTGGATACAGCATGAAACTGATTGATTTATTATTTTATATAATATTTATTTGAGCTTATCACGAAGTTTTCTACTAATGCTATCGTCACCTTGCCTCAAACGGACACATTCTTGTGTATATTTTTAATTAAATTGTTATACAAGTGAAACTTTAACTTTTAATTGTACGTATTAACAAAGCCATTATATTTAAATAGACATCCAAATATCTTATAATCAATAGAAAACACCGCCGGATGTACTTAATTAATTAATTTCGAAGCTTAATGAGGAGTGCTTTAATTAAAAACATCTTCCGGCATATTGTAACGAGCTCAAAAACATTGAATTATTGCCGTAGAGTCTACTACTTGTTATGTAGTGTCATTTCTATTTAATTCAAGAGTTCGCAAGGGACGCGTAAGGGAATCTCGTTACGTTCAAATTTTATGTTTTTTTAAAGACAGTGTAAGTCCGTCAGGTCATTCATTCACAGGTCTTTTTGTGATTGACAGGTATAACACAGGGCCCAAGCATGCAACTGCACATGTGAAGGTGGTGGGTTCGGTTTCCACTCGGGAAAATTAAGTATTTAATGATTTCATTTTCTCGCTCTCCAGAGTTTTTCATGTCCTCCTCACGTGTTCCTTTAAGAATTCGGCGGTAAGTAATAAATGGAAATGTTTTAATGGGAACGGAGTTTCTTAATACCAAGTAGCACAGGTTCCCTCTGTTAACCTTTCTATGCGTAGAATAAAGCGTGAAGTTAAAAGAAATACCCCACTGTGTCTATGGTCTGAATTAGCCCGGGTACATAGAATCTGTTGTAATTTCACATAGAAAAAATATTTTTTCTTATCAGTCATTAATCATTCGCTGTTACATAAAGATAGCGAGCTTGCTTTGCAGGAGATGTAGTTGTAACATTTTTTGTTGACCCGCGTCAGTCATGTTCGTATAATAGTGACTAATGGTTTCCTCGTTCGGACTGTGATTCGTAAATGTCCTCTGGAAAGGAAACGGCAGCATGGTCTATTTCCATTTAACTATATACTAGCACTCGTTTTGAGTTAGAGACAGGATTTTTTACAGACTTATATATTCATAGAAAAAAATATTTAAGTAAATTAATTTCCAGCTATTCACTAGTAACATTATAATTAAAATGACTATTCGGTATATCCACGTGTATATGTATACGATACGTTTGACTAATAACATTTTGTTAGACGTTAAGGTCTAGGTTTTATAAAAAAATATATATTAATATAATAGGTACTAATTATATATGCTGCAGTGCCAGTACTATCATTTCCACCCCCATTGGATTGCTCCAAGCTCCTTTTCTTGCAACCATGAGCCGCATGGTGAGTTCATGAAAAATAATAAAGTTTATTTTTTCATTACATGAAAAATTACAAAGTTTATTTTTTCATTATTTGAAAAATAAATCTATATTTAGGCAATTTTTACATTAAACCGTAAAAGGAGTTAAGACTAATATTTTAACTACTAACCTTCCAATATAGAAAACTTCGCTATTTTTATGATGCTATTATCACACCTAATCTACAAGCAAGTATATAGTATAAATCTGAGATTACAAGATAAAACACCACATAGAGTAAAAGATTTCTTTTCAACAATCTCTAATTGGTCTCCTGCGGCGATCAAAGCGAATACCTGTTGCTTAAACGCGCTACTTACTAGCAATACCGAAACCTTATAGGTCGAGTAGGACTTGCTAAAAGCTTAGAAAACATTTGATAAAAAAGAGGCACAGAGAACAAATGGGAGTGCGTGAGTGAGGAAATTACAAGCTTTTATTAGACATTTATCTGCCTCGTCTCTTGCAGATTAATAGAGATATTAAGCAGACAGAAATTAAGTTGCGAATAGTATTTGAAGTTAAAATTACAATATTTAATAAAATTACAATATTTAAGTAAAAATTAAAATAAATCCCGCAAATCAATATTGTAAAAGCATAAAGAGGTTTTATCTTAGAAGCAGGTCTACACGAACAGATAGCGCCACCATATTTATGACTCCTCGTTTCCACTGAAGATAACTACGATTGAACTCATAACTGAAAGTCACTTTAGTATTTGACTAACTCTTACATTTCACTTTAATAATATTTTTTCATATTCTTTGAAGTTTGTAAAAGGAGAGACAAGCAAGATTATTAAAAACATTTCTTTTTCAATAACAAGGCAGTAGCGATCCTAATTTCCGGTCACAGTGGGGGATATGTGTAGAGAGAGAAACTAGTTTTTTCTCTCAATTTTTCAAAAACAATGTGTGAGTGATCAAATAGGAGTACTTGTAATAATCATATATCATTTTAAGCTTTACTTTATTTGGTTTCTCATGTACTGTACCACATCATACCATAGCTTACCGTACTATAGTAATCGAAACTACAATACATCTATAATAATTTATTAAAATTTAAATGAATTTAAAAGACATTTTATAATATGAGGGGAAAAGCGCGAAATTGTTTTATTAATATAATCACTACTTCTTGACCAGAGGTCAAAAAAAAGGTATATAAGTGCGGTCAAATAGAGCAGGTGCTACACAGGTTGGCAGTTGAAAGGGCGCTTTAACGGGAGTTTTTTTAATATATATTTCTATTCTTATTTCATTTTGAACTTTAAAATAATGTAAGATTCAAAATAAGTTGAATGTATAACAATGTTGTGGATTATATTTGCTTTGCACGTTCACACATAGCAAGTAGCGAGTAGCGCTAGGACACTCCCTGTGTCTGTTAGGATATACTCGTATATATATCATAAATTCAATATTTAATTGTTTGTTTACTTTAATTCCCTACTTACCGGTCAGCTTTCAGGCTGTCGTAGCTTAGGAGTATTAGAATGTAAATATACACGCAGACGTACTAAGTTCGATTACGACTCGGGGATTTTTTTTTTCATTTTCTTTCTTAGGCAACAACAAACAAGCAAAAATGGCTCTGAGTTCCGCCACTCAACACGTAATGCCTCAATAAAAAAAAAAGAAAATGGATAAAATAGTGTCTTAACACTAAATCTTTACCCTCTACCTACTAATATTTTTTTACACATCCAGCTACGTTAAATTAGAAACACTCGTTATTAAATATGTTTTTAAAAATGATGTAAAAAATGTATATTTATTATTACCAGACCATGTGATCCTACCAGACGGTGTTTAAAATTGGGGCAAATGACTTTAAACTATCAAGTTTCACTTTTAAATACGCTCATAAGCTCCCAGACAGAGACATACCGTTATTAGGCGATAGCTCTGAAACTTTAAAATTAGTGAGTAAGCATTCTCTCATAACTGCATATTAGACTAATAGTTCTCAAAACTTCAGCTTTGCTAAAATGACGTAGGTCTGGTGGCTCTGGGCTCTTGGGCTATCATTATTTATCATACCACCGTAATATTTTAATGAAGCAAAGCAATAAAACGTGATTAAAACATTTTTATAGCGAACTCTGTTTCCGCGGCGATCAAATAAAAGTTTGCATTGTAATTTACATTAACGTTATATTTTATTGTACTCGTAGTTATTTAATTTATATTGCTAACTTTTCTATAGAAACGAATGTACGTTTTTCTGTGATATACACTATATATATAAAAATGTAAAATAGCTTTAAAGCTTTCTCTAGTAGACTATTCCTCTTTTGCAGTTCCATTTTCTAGAAATAGCGCGTTGGGTGGTGGAACTTTATGTCACGCTTTGTCAACCAGAGCGGAAAAATTAAAATACTTTAAATACGAGTGACGCAGTGACATATGGCGGTGACGACGGCCTGAAAACAAACTTATATATTTAATTTATTTACAAAATAATATGAAAAATAGCTCTATGACCTACAATCATCAGGATAACTTACGCGATATTCAATATATGTGCATAAAAATCTTTCACTACTGAGATATTACTACAGATGCCGCGTCGACGAAACTACGCGGGGCCGCGTTGTCTTTGGTGAGAGTTAAGAGACGATTTTATAAAATTTATATAAAAATGAAAAAAAAAAGTTTAGATTATATCTTAATAAATCTACATATATATTTGTCCAATACCAACAAGCTTTCACTTAGATGACATCACTTAGATAACAGGTGAAATTTACTATCAAAATTTTCTAGATATTTCTTTCGGTCAAACACAGAGGAAGACCATTGTGTAGAATATATCATAACATAGCGTTCTAGAACGTCCCCAGCAGCCGTCAGTTGCAATAAATCACCAGCGCGAGTATTGTGGAAAACAATGGGGGAAACTAACTCGGCTACCATGCCGGCATACTTCCCGAATCTAACGTATCCATCGGAATTCGAAGATATCTGTTCACTTTGCTTTAAGCACAATTTAATATAGTTTTAAACAAGCAGATACTTAATATTTACTCTAATGCATTAAAATCTCTTCAATCCTCAAGGTTAGTCGGTAAATAAAATCCATTGTTTAAAGTTAACTTATTTAAACTGAAATTTGTATTGTCATTTGTCTATTTTTATCGCACACATTTAAGTCAGTGTTCTCGTATAGCGAGCACACAGTATATATGAATGAATAAATAATCCTTACGCTTTACAATATGACTCCAGCGTCGCATCGGACTCAAAGAGAATATAAATTCAATCTTAAGTCGTTAAGGCTACCAATTGATGCCTTTTCAAGCTATTTAGAATCATTATTGCATAGTTTTAAAGTCCTAATTACTTCGATAAGAGAGCTTTTGCTATAAATATAATTTTCATTTTAGTATTAAATTTTCTCAATTGAAAACGAGCTTTACTGTTATAGTTTAAAGAGGTATTTGGTAAATGGGTACGTAGAGTCAAAGCGCGTGCTCTCATCATCAGCGGTGATATGAATTTAAAAGACACTTGGAACGTGTTTCCAACAATCCAGAGATCAGATCACGATTGAATTATTGAAATTCAATCTGAGGTTATATAATTGTAAAACGTATATTACTGCGTTGGGAAATACACAGAATAACTGAGACTCTATCTTTTTTAATAGCAATACATGCTCATAAATAAATGTGATACGTTACGAGTGTTATTTATGTTATCTCTATATTATATACATTTATTATAACAAGGAATAGCTTGAAGAAGAAAAAAATAATTAAAAATGTATTTTCAAAAATTATATTATACGATTTCTTTTTACTCATTTATTTTTACTCATTTCATTTAACAACAAAAACTATAAATAAATCTTAACGACTATTCGAATATTTTAAGAAATACATACTTTAGACAAAAAAAACTGTGTATATCGTTGGACATTTTACACTCAGGCAGGAGCGCCTTCGCGTAGAGCTATTACACTGATTGGTAGCAAATCATACGCGGAGCCCGCTCGAGGCGACGAGAGGACCTCTCGTATCCTGCATTCTTTTCGAAATTACCTGCTCAGCCGCAGTCACTGGTCAACACAATATGATACCTGTATTTAAATGTCTTTTACATAATTCAATGACACGCTCACATGAGTATACGCCTGATATCGGTGAGATGTACAATAATTTAATTGAAAACCATGTATCATTTTATAGTAAAATGTTTGAGGAAAAATAAAATTATAATATGCTAGGACAAAATTATAAGGTAAGTATGAGACGCAACTTCTATGTTCTGGTCGATGTTAGCTAGTAGTGGAAATATGTTCTCATAGAAATTATTAACAAAATGATTATTCTAAACTTTGAACTCTACCATTATAATATCTCTACCATTATTATATATAATTAAATGCAGTATTTTATTTTCAAAATTCCTCTTATAAGATAAACAACACCATCCTGGAGCTAATATATATTATTCTTTTCCAATTCCAATACTCTTGACAAACAAGTACATTGAGGAAGTACTAGAGTATTAAGACAATTCATTCCCCACTTTCCACCCAATCTTCGACATTGGGCGCTGAGTGACGGAATTCAATGCCTCTCTTTGTCTTGTCGTTAGAACGAGAAAATGAAAATAATTTAGTTATCCGAGTGGAAATCGAACCCATAACCGTCAAGTTTTCTGTACCAAGCGAAGAAGTAAGCGTCGCTTTCAATGTAAATATTTTTTTTGTGTTTATTTATTTTTACAGATATAATAAACATATATATCAAGTATCATAAAAAAGAAGAAGTGTCATACACATAAAAAAATATGTCTTATATTATCAAGTTTGTTGAGTTTTTATGCAGATAATACTTCATGTTGGTTTATCTTATAAATAATATATTTTAAATTTAAGTAATAGTAGCAGTTGGAAAAACAAATAATTATAAAAGAGAAATCAACGTTCGTAACGTATATAATCTTTGAAGCAATAAAATATAAAACAGAAATTAATGAATTAATAGAGTATACATAGATCGATATTCAACTTTCTAGTAATTAAATCGCAAATGAGAGTCGCCGTTTATGATTCAGATTCAATTAAGACCTACAAGTATGACTTCTGATGAAGGGATGACTCTATATATCTGTCCTTGTCACGTAAACGGATAATATGTAGCGCTATTTCTTTCTCAATGAAGCTCTACACGGTTGGCTGGCACCATGTCAGTTGCGCGCGCGCAGCCGCGGGATATAGCTGTATATTTTGGAAATTTTTGCATTTTCCTATATTTTGTGTATCATTGTGAAATTCTATGAATGGATGGGATCACACAGCGTGACGTACATATTCAGTGTCAGAGTATAGAAAGTGAACAAAGGATTACAGTGTTTGGAAAACACGTGGGAAAGTCTAAAATTCACGGTGTTGATTACGTTCAAAGTATAGTGTTTAATGTATTGTGCCATTTCTAAGAAAATAAGTGAGAAAGTTCGTGAAAATTTAAGTATGGCTACGTTTGGAATGTCTTTAGTGGATCTACCTACATAGCACTCATCTAAATAGACAATCTATTATATTATTTTGAATTTATGGTAAACAAAGCGATACACTCGCAGGGAAACTCGAATGTTGGAGAAACTGATATTTTTTATTGCCACCTGTATAGAAAGGTGTTCAGTCGTAACGTAATATCGCTAATAACATGTTATCGTCGATCCTTTCTTGACATTTAATAAAGTTGAAATTATCGCTGCAGGGAAGAATTGATCTAAGACTATCATTCATTATATTTTAATGACCTTATGATTATAGGATTAAAAGCCTAATGTAACGAATACCTAAGTTTCTGCAAGTGAAACGTATATTGTATAACAGTAACGTAAACGTAGAATACATAGTGATAAATAATAACATACTATTTTGCATTACATTATAATTTATGGAAGCAACAAGTTTGTTGCTAACAAGTAAATAGATTAAATTTTATGAAGACCTTGAATAAGATATTTGGTAATGAGAGTAAAAAATCTAATATAGAAATTACCTTTAAAGCATACTTTTGAATAACAAACTTAAGATAAATTGTAAAATATTTTATATATGGTATTTATTATTATTGAGTTTGTAGTTGATATTTGGTATATAGGTAGATCAGGGAGAAAAAAGGGACTAAGAGAAAATTTCCCGAAATACCTGCGTCTTGAAGTGCGAACAAACAAATTGTGAGCAAAGACTAGTCAGAAGTTAAACAGAAAACAAGACTACTAGTTGAGTGTCAAAAATTTTATATGCTTAACTTGATATGCATCAAGTTAATTATTTAAAAATGAAATTGTATACTATGTATGATGTACCTACATTTATATTTAAGCTCGCGGTGGTACCGGGTCTGACTATAAGCTCGACGACTGAGGCTTCAATCATCGTGCAAACATTTAAACTATCGGCGCGGTGTCAAATTCTGCCACTGACATTTCAACAATTGAGTGACGCGCGGGGAATAGAGTGTCTCAACACTAGGTTCCCCTCCCAAGCCATAATATATGACTTGAGAGTATGTTTATTTGACAATTTACATCGTATTATTCAGCTTCACGCTGTATCTTGCATTCACCAGGATAAGCAAAGGGAACCTAGTGTTAAAAAACTTTCCGCCGAACTTTTCGACGCATTGCGTGTTGAATGAATTTTTGACTTTAAAGTTGAATTAATATTTATTGAATTATGTGACGTTCAAAAAATGTACCATGTAACTTTTTATTTTGAATAAAACTATTTGAATTTCAAACGCGATTATAATTAAAACATACAAATCTACATGAAACATAAACGAAACACAAAGAAAACTAAATATAAATTTATGTAGTTTTTTTTATCTTCCCTAGTGCACAGACAGAAATACAATTCTCACAATAAACAATATGAAAATCAATATTATGATGCGTAATAATTTATTCAGGCTGCATAAGGTGGAGGCATTCCGACGTATAAAACATACACAATGGACGCGCTTATAAGCAAAGTGGTAGCATTTTACAAAAGTCTCAGACGTCTCCTTTTAAGAGGTTTACATGATGTAATCATTTCGCTTAAAATTGAGTAATTTTATCGCATTTCTTATCATAAAATCTAATTTTAAGGAAAAAAAACTTAAAACTTGTTGCTCTGTACAGGTTTATTATTTCAAAAAATCTTGCCTAGTCTTGGAGTAAGTAAAACGTGTTTTTTTTTTTATTTAATATCGCATGTGCGAGTATACTATTATTATTTTTGTAATAACTTTGCTAACGTTTTTCCTTTTTGAATTTAAAAATAACGGTCACTTGTGTGCTTTTCTATACACCAAAACGTAATTTATATACGTCAAGTTTTTTCTCAAACTTCCAAGTCCTGTAGTCTTGGCTGTAATCGTAATCATAATCATTAAACATTTCAATAATTTTATCGTAAAGAAAGAAAGAAAGTCCTAAAAATATCTGATATCTACTAGAAGAACATATATAACAACCGTCGCACTATTTCCCGTAACGCAACATTCGTATGGCGGAACGTAGTGATTTGTCTTAATAATTTCACCCACTTTTTAAATTAAAAAAATAAATAAAATATAGTTTTATTTGATATCAAAAGTATATATACAATAGCGTAATGTGAAATCTTAGTTTATATAAGTTATATAACGTGAATTACGTAGTTGTTACAAAGAAAAATCGCATATTCACACAAATATAACTTTTATATATGAACATACAATATATTAAATATATGTATGTAGTGGATTTTATAAGCAGGTTCTTATGTACGCAACTTAACAGTACATGAAAGCTACCCTAGATATGAGGTATATCATTTACACGAGCTCGGTGGAACGGCTTATAATTTTCATGCATAGAAATTTCTCAATTCCATTAAGGGCAAAAGCAATTGGGTCGATTCGAACTATTACCGCCAGAAAAGACAAGGCACCGCCAAGATAACATGATTTATTGAATGCTTCTTGATAATACTTCTAGAATATTATAATAAATATATTTATAGAATTTAATTCCTATGTAGGAATGTGAAGAGCAAATAGAGTGACATGTCACTGAACCTCATAGAAAATTACAAAAAATGTCAAACAAACGTGTATAATTAAATAGTCATAATATGTATATTTTTATACGAGTAAAAAAATGTTGCCTAAATTCATCAATCAAATACCTGTATTTATTTGTCACATTCATATATCCCGCGTATAGCAGGGTAGGCAGAGGAAATCTGGGAACGTAGTTTTAAGACAGCTCCGTTGCCATTTCTTGCTAAGTTTTGAGGCATTGCGTATTAAGTGGCGGAACTCACCACCCGCGGTGCCATGGGGGAATGTGATATATAGTATTAAATATATAATTTCTCCGAGTGGGAAACGAACCTACAGTCGTCATATACCCAAGGATATGACTATAAACGTGGTCGTTGTAACCCGGTGGTATAACATTTGTATTTATCCACAAATTTTAAACACAAAATAAAGCTTAAATCTAAAGCTTTTATTACAAACAACAAAAATATTTACGTCTCAATCTTACCTCACATTACTTATTATGCTGATTGCGTTGACATGGCTTTATTTAATATATTTTACAGCAAATGTTGACGCGTCACTTCATGCAGGCTATTTGTTCTAATAAGAGTATAACTCACCTCTTCTGAGAAGGCTTATTCATAAGATATAGAGAAGAATTTTGCAATTTAATATACTAGTACTAGGCACTTTCTGCGTAATGAAAAAAGTTTGTGTAAACTATCTGTAATAGTTATGTAGAGTATAAAAAAATAAGCAGCATTTCTACACTCTTCTTAAATGAAGCTCAACTGGCGGCAGAATACATGTATTTAGATAAATACAATTTCTATCTGAAACCTCTGCATTATACATTATAATTTGAATTTAATGGAAGTCTACTACAGTTAATCTTATCCGCATTAGAGAAACATATATCTTATAAAAATTCAGTCTAAGTCCAATTACAGAAATTCTAACAGCAATCAACATTTATAACTCACCTTTCGCTAACGCATGAAAGAGGAGAACTACTTTTTCTTTCATATCAACATACACCTCTATGCCCTTTTAAAAAACCTATATATCGTATAATTCGATAATTACCGCCATACTTACATGTATGTAGATAACAAAAAACGTCTCTACTTTTTAGTACTGACTAGCGAGTTACACAAGAGAGCTAAATTGTTTACGCAGAAACCGGTTGAGCTACCTGTCGCATATATTGTACATTGCTGGTTTCATATGTAAAGATTTTTCAATAATCTACACTATCACGCAATGTATGTAGAGTATAAAGATGTAAAAAAGGTAGACCAAGGTTTGGCAGGTCCGCTTGTTTTAAATTTGTAAGGCTTTTGAATAGAAAAAATGTTAAAGAAATTGTTTGAATTAGATTGTCTTGTAAGATAACAGTTGGATGGTGGGATTGGTGGAATGGCTGACAGACGGAACCGCTTACTTCTTCTATAGAATATTCATATAAACACTAATTTTAATTTACATGTTAGCTTACCCTGTGTGTATGTTAATATATTTTTGTTGCCCTTATTACAAAATAACTGCTTTTTCGCCGGTCCCAGCGAGTAGCGGTTTCCGATATGCAAGTCGAGTTGTACTATGGCAAATCACTGGCTTCATTGTCAGTTATATCTTTGAATAAACCATTACAATATCGACAAAAATAATATTTTTTTTATAATAATATATAACATTCATAATTATAATTAATTTTAATATATTATAATTTTTATCTTAACATACGCCAAGTTGTTATCAAGTGGAGTCGACTGTACAAGAAGCTTGTTTTGAAACAACATTAGCACAATTCTCAGGCAGCGTATAATGCACATAAAACTGTTCAATCAAACGACTTGTGAAACTTGTAATCTAAATACTTTACAAGACTCGATTGCTGACGGTTTTTGTACGTTTTTACGCTTTAATTCTTAGCATAATTTTTAATCAATGTTGTAACAGTTTTTATATCCCTATTATTATATAGTATACATAGAGAATTCACACTTTTTAACATTTAAATGGTACCGGAATTGTCACAAACAGCCTAGTGCTAAATCACTCTTTTCTTCACTTTAATCTATCCGAACCCACGGGTGAATAGATTCCATATTAGTTCCACACGACGCGAATATAGTATCCCACTGGCTCTCTCGACCGCACCGATGATTCGGAGGCTCGATGACGAATTTCCACTTAATCACTTTATAATGTAGCAGTTCTCGGAATGACTTTGTGTGGTGTAATTTGCTGTATATAATAAAAAGTAGAAAAACACTGTAGTAGTACATTTTTCTGCATCTTATTACTTCATTAAATCCTATTAAAAATAATTTAGTGAGCAATTTACATTAAAAATAAACAAACTGATTTTTCATTTATATTATTTTATTTTATTTTATTTTAGTAGTAAAATAATAATAATAATATATTACAAAAATGCTTTATTGACTTGAGATAATCAGATATCAAGTGGGGAACACAATATATTATGAGTATCTACTCCGCTAAATATAATATGTTGTATTCACTGTTTCACTCAGTATGAAAGATGTATGTTTAGCTTCACGTTTTATCCCGCACGTTCTTTCCGGCATATTCTAGAAGCATATTTTAGGTAGTTGTTGAGTGGCGGAACTCAACGCTTAAAGTGGAGTAAAAATTGAACCCACATCATGCCGCGTTTACATAATCAACCTTGTGCTTCTGCGCCACGATCGGCTTCAAACTCGTATACTTATAATTACAATATAGTTTTGCACAATTATGCAAAGCTTAAAGCTAATTCTGCGGCCCTAAGGCATACGGCGTAAAGCATAAGCAAATGATAAAAAACTGTCGATCTTATCTCCGCAATGAGCCCAGAACGAAGTTGGTAGACGACTTGAAACAAATCGTATGCGTGCGATTTTGTGATCTTTTTATAGGATGCAATTTAGAACCTGTCGCTGGACAGCAATTACTGAGGCAGTACAGCTTACATTCTCAGTACATATTCTCAGTATGTATACATTTGTGGTAAAATGCGAAATATGTAAATTGCTTGTCATGTGATCGAGCTTAAAAGAAAGTTTACCATATTGTTGTATTTTATACTAGCTAACTGGTAGCCGGCATTCAACGTCAAATTTTTGGAAAATTGAGGGGAAAGTATGTTTTAATCTGTCTATGTCTGGACCTAGAATAGCGATGCTTTGTCTGTTAAATGTGAGAGACTTTAGATTTTTTACTTGATCCACACTTAGAAAAACTACGGAATTGAGTTACACCACTAAGTATGCAATGTGTTTACAAACTAAACAAACAAATACACACCAAAATGCTAAATATAAAAATCTATGAAGGACCTCTTCTGCCATGTATAGATTTTCAACAATTATCTCTACTTCTCTTAAAGGATAATATGATTAGCGACTTGATTAATTTGTACATGTTTCGCTTAAAGAATAAATGTATGAGTCTCTCACGACACGCGTTCATTAAAATGCATGAGCTCAGGGTTCAGGGCTCAGGGCTCCCTTGAGTGTCCAACATTTACAATCATACTATATTGATTGAACAAATTAACGTGGGTTTTATTAATGCTCTGCTTTTTTAAACAAATTAGTAGTATCGTGTCGTATCGTTTGTTAATTGCTGACATTGAAATAGATTCATCCGTGACGGCGCATTCGAGATTTTATTTGTTGAGAGGCTCAACGTCGCATAAAACAATCTAATATTATTGCCCATATTCATATCCAAGAAAAACCAAGGCCTAGTAGCAACATACCTAGCACACCTAGCACACCTAGCATAGATGATACGAAGCCAGGTCAGCTAGAGCGTACAGCGGACGACCACCTGCCGCTTTTTACTGATAATTGATTTTTAATGGACTCGCCTTCAGTCAACGTGACTTGCCGCGCGCTTATTTAATATACTACCATCAATAGTTCTTTGATTCTATTTGTAGAAATATTGCTTTTTCCAAACTCTCCTTACTATAAATAGATTTGGGCCTTCAGATTTCGATTTCGATACTGTAAATTAAATATTATAGTAAAGTAAAAATATGATGATTAACGAGAACTTGCAGTTTTTTAAACTTAGAATATATTTTTTTAGGCTCACGCTCACATAGCAGGGAAGGCAGAGATTATCTAGTGACCTAGTGTTAAGATAATTCGTTTCCATTAAGGCACTTTCGTGGGAATCGAATCCACTACCATTGCGTTTAAAGTCTCACGCTTGTACCACGACCGCCCCAGTTTTGATTGGTTAAAATTATAATATTTAGTAAAAAACTCGAGACAGTCGTCAAAGTGGCACAAACGTATGACGTATGTAAAGGCGACGGTTGTCAGTTCGATTCTCACTCGGGGAAATTACTAATTTAATATTTTAATTTTTTTGCTCTCGTAACAAGACAAAACGAGGCATTGACTTCCGCTACTAACAATGCTTAAAAAATTCGACAGAAAGAGGGCGACAAAGTGTTGTAGTGGTTCCTCTACCTATCCTGCTCTATGTGGTAAACCAAGATAAAGCTAATATATAGGTACCGTTTTAATATAAAGGTACCGTAGTACAATCGTTTGAATTTAGTAAGATTCGACATCAATAAATCATGGTATTCTTTAATTATTAGTATTAATTAATTTAAAAAATTTAAAAATACTATATATCTTAACTATATCCTAAAATTGTTTATACGTATTTCCAATTATTTTAATATACTTTTTCAAAGTACATAAACTTCCTTTATTGCGTTAATTTGTTAATTGATTAGATGGCGACGGTGATTACATTTAAAACGAGTAAACTTGCATTCATTTCGTGATGTAGACGGCTTTTAAATTAAAATGGCACCTTTTTATTTGGAAACACATAAAATATATATATACATTGGCTTTCTTTGGACGCTTGTTGTTTCATTATTAAGGCACAATGAAGAAGTGGATGTTACTAAGTTTCCGTAATGTCGTGTATAAGGATTGCCTAAGACGCCTGCTATGTATAATATATATAGCTTAACTAAGCTTATATTCAGTTTTAAGAACGTTATTGCAAAATATTTTTGCATATACCGCTACTTTGTCTAATTAAACTCTAATTTTCACATAAAATATGTATACAAGATATGAAAAAAGCGTAAAAGTAATTTAATGGTCATTAACATCGCTTTGAAATTTCATGCTTGCGCGTACGCAGTACGATTTTGAATGGTTTTTAGGAAGATATAATTTATAAGCTTTTTAAAGTTAATGTCGTAAAAAAGAAAATAAATTCATACATATACGCATATGTATGAAGTAATTTTTATTGACCATAGCTAGTTGATGTCAAATGTGTCCATTAAGCTTTATAAGGATAAATTTTAATGAGAAGTATATTTTTAATACATATGTTTATACGAGTATCATAATGAATAAAATATTATTACCGCAAGAAATATATGCAATTTGCTTAACTACGAACTATATATGCGGCTATTTCACAATAAGAACAATATACTATTCCAGTACTATTTCAAATTTAAAATTAACCGGTAAATCACGTAGCGGGAATGAGAAGAAAGATAATAAATAAAGGGAAGTGCGGGAGTGCAAAATTACGGGTAATAGGTTTCAGCGCAATAAACCTCACGGTAGATTTAAGCCAAAGTGAACCTTAGCTTGGTCTAATAAAAGCGTTGAATATACTGTGCAACACTTTGTAATGATTGATGCACTTTAGGAAGTGGAGTAGGGAATGCAGTGGATGCTGCCCTATAATAAACCTGAAATTAAATTGGCTATTCTCCTATTTTAGATTTGGATCTCGTATACATTAAAATGTTATTACTAAATATTAATATTTCACTTATTGATATAATCAATTACTATATTGGTTTCTTAAACTATTATTAAAACAACAACTAGTCGACCTTTGTTTTTAAGTAATTTGTCGTCGCTATCATTCCACACATGTGTGTTGCATGTGCAACAAACAACACACAACCTCATTCCAAACGTAACCGTCGACAGGTTTAGTGTGAAGTGATACAAAATAATAAAATGTCGACAACCGCAACGAGACACGTGAAGTCATCGAACTCGGCGAATATATTGATGTGTAAGCAATGGTGGAAAGTGTGCTGGATGTATGGTGACCAGGAGAAGTATTACAGACAGCTGTACGGAAAGCGAAAAGGAAACACACCGACCCACCCGTATTTCGGTGATGTAGACACTAAACGTCATGGTGCTCAAATAACTGAACTGACAGATGATTTTTTTGAAGATAATTTTAACAATATAGAACCTGCACCAGATGAGAAAAATGAAACTCACAATAAACTTGATAAAGAATGGTTTGGTGCTGAATCGGAACCTATATACGGTTTTGATAAAACCTGGCAAAAGGACCAAAGACGACAACCAATACAAAATTATGATGATGATTTGAATGAATTTTTATCATCAAATCTTAGTAGTGATAATATAAAGAGTATGCTGAGTAATGGTCTACCTCTAGAACCTAAGAACGAATTGATAGATTCTAAAGAAATTGTGCATAAGAATGGTGACATTTTTGGGAAAACCTCTAAAACAGTGAGTAAAACAAAAAAGGGTGCCATGATTACTGAAGAAACGGAGATATCGAGTGATGGGAAGACGATGGCAAGTCTAAAGTTTCAAAGATCATCAGTAAAAACCGGACCAAACAGAATGAAGGAGGTGCTGCAGCCTCTAAAGGAGGATGCAGTTTTGGATCAATGCTCCCGTAAAAAGTGTGTGGGGGATAAGCTGACTACGACAACAACCACTTTGGTCACTGTCACCCAGACCATCGGCACCAGCTGCAATGAGTAAGTAGTATACGTATTAAAAAATTAAGTTTATTTCGGTTTCTTAACATTTTCAATAATGTACACGATAAAATTTATGAATAATAAAATCAAATATTATTTTTATTACAATACATTTTATTTGAAATAAAATAAAGAAAGTATTTAAAATTAATTTTGACAACGAAATCGTCTTTTTTCATTCATTCAATAATAATAATTATTATTAAACAACATAAATTATCTGATATCTTGATAAAATAATAGCGAAGTTTTATTTATCTTTTACCATGCTGACCATTACAAGACACTTGTTCTGTTCCCTTTGTAACGTAAATCAAAGAAAATCAAATACGTTTTGTACTCGTCGTACCTGCCACTTGTTCTTATTGTGAGGCTTTGAGCTGCCGTACAAAAGACTACAACGCGCTCAACTTGCTTGTTAGTTTATATTTAGATGTCTGTCTTTATAAAAATAAATTAAATAGTAGTTGTTCAAACAACTTTATTTTTATTTTATAAAGTAATAAATTACTCATATAATTTATGGTATGTATACATATTTTCACAGAGTAAAATACACTTTTATTATATAGACTGAGATCGCAGGGCCCCCAGACCTACTCTATTTTAGGAGAACTGTAATGTTTAGGATCTATATATTAGACAAACAGTCCTCAAAATTTTAACATTACTAAAATGACGTAGGTCTGGCGGCTCTGGGATCTTGGGTTTGTACTAATATGACATATAGATGTAAAAAAGACATTTTTTTCTTTTTAACATTACTAGATTTTATATAAAACTTTACTAGGAATTAGTATTTTGAAATAGTTTACATTACCTTCCTTTGTAAGCTACGGTAGCGGTCGGTACGAGTATTTTACGGAACGGACGCTTACTCGGTAATAGCGCAACCGAGAACAGCACAACTTTGCGGTTAAGAGCTTAGTCTAAGTCTCAAATAAAAGCGGAATAATACATAATAATATATAAATACATAATATTGTTATAACGGATATATATGTATATATATATAAACTTAATGATTCATAGCTGTGAAGCAGTGAGACAGGTTCGATCTCAACTAAGCTTCAGCGCCATACAGTGGAGTTCCCCCACTACCTACACACTACTTATATAATGTTTTAAAAATTGGGAAGAGAACAAAGAATGTAATGTCTAAAATAAACGTGGTTAGTATCCGCTTTATATTAAATATTACACCACGTACATGTCAGGAAATCCACAAAGCCCGCAATTTGACCGTAGCGCAGCACAATCATGCGGGCGATTTGTTCGCGTCGTATCGGGTTAAACAATTTTATATGCGGTTTCTAAATCATTTATCAATACTTTATATTGCTGAAGGAACTGTCGCAGAGAACTCTTCTGAATAATATTTTATACTATAATTATGATGTTTTTTTTAGTAAGCCATATATTTTTAAATTGAATACAATAAATATACAGTTTAAATAAATTAACGTACCTGTGTTTGTTTATAGGAAGCTATTACTTATCGTCTAAAACCAGGGTGGCCAAATACTTATATGAATATTGACTTTCACGCGTCTCAATTTCACGTTTTACTGTGTGGTCATATATAGAAACAACTTGTGAATATTTTACACTTAATTCTTCATTTCTCACCAGAACTTGGAATTTTGCGTGTCGAATGCCGTAACTCAACGCCGCACTTTACCTCAACAAAACGAGGAAACACAAAATAATTCTATATGTTGAGTGGTGTCCGATTCCATACCCACCTGGTTTTTAGTCGGATATCTGTATTCATACGAATTACGAAGGAAAAGCACGCAAATTTTAATAACATACAGTTATTTTTATAGAGGTTAATTGATGTTAAGAGTATTTATCTTACTATGAATCTTTTACATATTATGGGAATTATTTTATTGAATTATTTCTAAAAGCTAAACAGGTTTTCTTTAAAGACTGGAAATACGACATTGTAAAGATAGAAGAAAGTTTACATATTTTTTATATATTCCTTTCATTTTGAAGCGAAATTAAAAGAGTTTATAGATATTTTATACCTACAGTATTTCTTAATAACAATGTTTAACGTACCATCTCAAGAAATGTGTGTCTTGTCACTAATCTAGTGTCAAAACTCTCCGTTTATTCTTAATCTTAATATGCCAATAATATGTTAAATCATATTTAAAACACGTTCATATATTTTTATCGCTTCTACGAAGACTAAGTCCCGCTAGTAAAAATTATAATTACAAATTAGGCGTATGTATATAACAATGTATAAATAATGTATATTTACATTTATACGTCTCAATCGTATCTTTATGTCTAGTATCTACAGACGTTTTATTTAATATTATCCATATATTTACTCTAAAATTGAAACTAAGCGACGTCTAAGCAAGTTTTTTTAGAAATAATTTGAATATTTCCATCTATACAAATACATTACAACAATATCGTAAACAAAACGGTACTATAATATATAATACTAGTTGAAGTGCGACGGCTCCTCTCATTTTTTAAAAGAGCGAAATCTGGTGAATGCGGAAATTTAACGAAGATGAAATAAATATACAAGTAAACCCTTATTTACTTTAAAGCTCGTTTCAAAGCCATGTGCCGGCGCACATTCCTTTATCATTTATTACTACTTTTAATACATTTAAGAAGAAGGAAGTTCTTATACGACATAAATAATTCGTATGAAACCGCCGCATGCGCAGCTATAAATACTAGCGGCAAATGATTTACTGCATGCGGAGCTAGGAATATTACCGATTAAATTGTTTATAATGAAATAGCTACATTATATTAAAGTATATTATGCTATATAAGAGAATAATTAATATAATGGATTAACAGGATGAGCTGAGAGAGAAAAATAAACATGAACGTAGTAAAATTGGAACCCGCGTATGTTTACCGTTTCATTAAAAAATATATTTTCGTAAGACTTTTAAGTATATTTTCCGCTCACTTTTAGACAAATATAAAAGAAAAGAAAGTAACAATTTACCATTTTTCGTTCATTGTCGTTTTTGAGAAAATGAAAAATATTTTCTTAGAAAGAATTAAAGAAGACCACCGTAGTGCAATGCAAACATGGTCCATGTAGGACAGGAGGTGACATATATTATTTTATTTTCTTTATTATTCTTATCAACTTCTCGCTGTATGCCGCGCACAGCAGGGTAGGCAGAGAAAACATAGTGTTAAGACACTCCCATCCCCACTTTCTTCTGAATCCTGGAGGCATTCTGTATTGGATGGCAGAACTCAACCCAGCGTTTTAAATAGAAATATAAACTTAAATAAATATTTCATCTCCTCAAGTGGCCCCTGCACCACGATTGGCCTCAAATATTTCTTAATAAAAAATAATAAATTAAAATGGTCACAATTTTAGCGGCACACAATTATAATAACTCCATTTTAAAAAGTAACGAAAGCTACTTACTTATGAAGAATATACTTGCAAGAGTGTCTGTTGGTTTACATGGTAGCTGTGATATGTTGTTCTTGTCTTGCCCACACAAAAGTAGCCCCCTTCGACAGGGACGGCGATGTTTAGTTTGACAGTAACATGTGATATTTGTTTAGAACTCAAATTTGGTTGACTTCACAAAGTAAATGATA